>CAJQZJ010033117.1:1088818-1100086 GCA_907164525.1 Lophiomys imhausi | reverse complement strand
TGTATAGGGTTGACATGTAGTGCTTATCTGAGATAGAACTTCCTGTAAAGAGTTGACATGTAGTGCTTATTGTCCTTGTAGATAAGGAAATGCTACCAGTTCATTTTAACTGCTCTTTTTGTGCATATGGCCCAAACTGAAACTGTGTCATACTTACCTGTTTTATCTTGTGATCATTCAGATAAGTAGTTGACTGACAGTAGCCCAGGCTGTTCTTGAACTTGAGATTACTAGCAGGTGCCTTCCCAATGGCTCAAATACTCACTTTTTAAAGTTGGACATAGTGGTTTATTAATAATCCTAGCATTTGGAAGGCTAAGGCAAAAGCATTGCTATTAGGTTGAGCCCAGCCTGGTCTCCATAAAGAATTCCAGATCTTTTGGGGTTTTACTGTGAGATTGTGCCTCAAAACAACAAAAATTTAAATTTGAATATATAAATAAAAAGCTAGTTTACATATTTGGGAGAAATCTTTTATGTTACAATATGCTTTCATCCACCTTTGCTGTGTGATTGGGTTTTTATTGTTGTTAGGTTTTGTTCTTGTTTTGTTTTTTTTTTTACATCTGTATAATTTATTTATTTTTTATTTTATATGAATTGGTGTGAGAATGTAAGATCCCCTGGAACTGGAGCCACAGATACCCGTGAGCCACCATGTGGGTGCCAGGAATCAAACCTGGGTCCTCCGGAAGAGCAAACAGTACTCCCAACCACTGAGCCATCTCTCCAGCCCCGTTGTTGGGGTTTTTTTATTTGTTTTCCTTTTGGTTTTCGAGACAGGGTTTCTTTGTATAGCCTTGGCTGTCCTGGACTCATTCTTTAGACCGGGATAGCCTTGAACTCAGAGATCTGTCTGCCTCTGCCTCGAGAATGTTGTGTAATTCTTTAGAGAATATCAGCATCTAAGTATTTCTGAAAGTTTATTTGAAGGATAGTCACCTTTTCATATTCAGTAATAATGTTTGATTAAGTACTCTTACAAAAAAACATCTAAAATATTTTGAAAAAATAATGTTGAAAAGTATTTATCATTTATGTGTTTTATTTGATAGTTTTATTCCTTAGTATCATCCATATAAAAAATAAACTTTAACTTAACAGGAAACCGTTTTAGGGCTTTTTGTTTTTGTTTTTCCATTTTAAACTTATATAGATACTCGTTGTTTTACTTGTTTTGTGTGCTATAATAAATTACTATTATATGAATGTAATAATAGGAAAGAGCAGAAATTTCAGCCCAAAATAATCTATGGTCTTTAATTGGAGAAACATTCTAATTTTCTCCAAATTTGTGGTTGATTTCTCTTATCTGGCAGATAGTTTTATGTTTGGTTTGAAAGGATTCTTTTTTTAAACATTCAAACAATTCATTGTTGATAGTTTTTTTTTCCTAGGTTGTTAAAATAATTGGAATCTGTATGGGATCCTTGGAAATAAAATACCTGGGTTTCTACAGCAAAGTCGTTTAGTTTAGCTTAGTTTTACTAATGAATGTTAATTTTAGAGAAGAACATGGTGGACTTCTTTTCAAATCTTACATTTGTATCTGTTTCAATAGAAATAGAATCGGGGGCTGGAGAAATGGCTCTGCGTTAAAGTACTTTCCATGCAAGAGTAGGGACCATGTTTCAGATCCCAAGAGCCCATCAAAATCCTGCCTGTAATTCTAGACTGCTAGATTTCGGAGATAGAAAGGGAAGGGGAAGGATCCCTAAAGTAAGCTAGGTAGTTAAACAAGCCACATCAGTGAGCTGGGTTTTTTTTTTTTTTTTTGGTTTTTCAAGACAGGGTTTCTCTGTGTAACAGCCCTGGCTGTCCTGGACTTGCTTTGTAGACCAGGCTGGCCTCGAACTCACAGAGATCTGCCTGCCTCTGCCTCCCAAGTGCTGGGATTAAAGGCGTGAGCCACCACGCCCGGCTTGTGAGCTGGGGTTTTAATGAGAGAATCTACCTCAAAGAAGGAGATGGACTGACAAGCAGTCAAGGATGATTCCAGATACATTGATTTCAGGCCTCTACATGCACGTGTTAACTCTCCATGCACGTGTTAACATGTGTGTCACACATACGCAAACATGTATGTATACACTTACACACATGAAATTAGAAAAAGGAAAACAGAATAGTATCTTATTTCTCAAAACCAAACCTAGTTACAACTACTTATACCTTATTTCCCCTCACTTGGATGTATTGTGTAGTGTATCACACCTGAATGCATTGTTTATTATGTAGAAAGCTCAAATAAAAACATAACTTTAGAAATAGCAAGCCAATGAAATGCAGCACCTGGGAGGTTGCATCAGAAGAATCATAAGTTCAACACCCTGTCTCACAAAAACAAAATGAAAAATTAACAGCAAGTCTTAAGCTGTTAATATTTGGTTTTCTTGTTATATTAACACTTTATAATTCTTTCTTCACAGGCAAATCCTCCTCCTGTGCTGGTCAACACAGACAGCTTAGAGACACCGACTTACGTAAGTCCTATTTCATCCCCAGATTTAACTAATTCTGCCTTGTTTGTTCACATTGATGTAGTCACAAAGACTGCAGCATTATTTTCTATAATGCATTTTACTTACGACATTCTACCACTGCAGACCTCACCATGATGGCCCACACTTATAATTCTGGCCTTGCAGAAGCAGGGACAGAATCAGCCTGGGCTGCATTGTGAGTTTGAGCCAAGCCTGGACTACATGAGACCCTGTCTCAAAAATTTTTGTTTCTAGCAGTATATAATATATCTATAGTTGGTAGTAAATGAAATCATACTGTCTTGTTTTGGTGAATTGCTATATAGTGAAACAGTACTACCTTGTTTTAGGACTTACAAAAAGCAGAAATGGTAAAATAGAAATTTGTTTTAATTTTGAGTTTATGAATTACTTTTATTTGCATACGCAATAATTTAGAGGGTGGGTCTTATTTTTATTTCATGTGTGGGAGTGTTTGACTGGTTGCATGTGTATGTATGCATCACATATACAGTGCCTGCAGAGATCGGAAGAGGATTTAAGATCCCACCTGAAGCTGGAGTTACAGGTAGTTACGAACTGCTTTTCCGGTGCTGGGAATTGAACCCACGTCTTTGAAAAGAACAGCCAGTGATCTTAACTGTTGAGCCATCTCTCTAGCCCTACTTGTAATAATTTTGTGTAGCCACTTATAATGCTTTTATAGTCACAGTCATTTTAGAATTTTAATTGCACCATTAGCTTGGGGTAGGATTTTATTTTATTTTTATGCCTTTTTTTTTCTTTTTCTTGTTTTTTTTTTTTTTATTTCACATCATGCACCCTGTTCCCTTTCCTCTCCCATATCCCCTCAGACCCACGTTTTACCCTTGCAACCTCCCCCACATTAAAAAAAAAAACCTCTTTGTGGAAGCTGTAGTGTGTCTCAGTATGTGTACCACAATATTCCCTTTGTCTACATGTTTTTGCTTGCAAATGTTCATTATAATGACTCCTTGGTCTGGTATGAGGCCTCTGGCTTCTGTTACTTTGTCAATACTGGAATCTCACTAGGACTCTTCTCAGATATGCTGTTCTTATCCTGTGTCATGGAGATCCTGTAGTTTTGGGTCTGTGGAACTGGCCTTTTCATGCACTCCAGCAGGTCATCCATGGGGTAGGCCAACTGAAAGCCCTGGTTCTGGACCTGTAACCTCTGCTTTTCGGGCCTGCTCGCCCGAGTGCTTCAGCAGGTAAGGGATTAGATCAGCTCTCCTGCTTTCATGACCCTATCAGGACCAATTCTCCTGCCTGATACCTGTGGCAATGGCAAGAGAGTAAAGGGGATCTCTTCTTCACCAACACCTCCACAAAGCACTCAAACAGCCATGCTGGCTCACCCACAACCGCCATATCCAGGGCCAGCTGTAGTGTGCTGCCCAGGCAAGGTGAAGGGCCTATTCTCCCAAGCAGGTAAGGGTTTGGATCAACTTTCCCGCTTTCATGACCCTATCAGGGCCAGTTCTCTCGCCTGCTACCTGTGTCAAGGACAAAAGTTAGAGAATCTCTCCCTCACGAACACCTCACAAAGCAGACAGAAGGCAGGGCTGAGTCTCCCACACTCACTCCCTCAGGACTGGCTCACCCACAGCCCCCATATCCAGCTGTAGTGTGCTGCCCAGGCAAGGTGCAGGGACAGCTCTTCTGTTTTTGTGACCCCATCAGAGCCAGACCTCCTGTCAGCCAATGGTGGTGGTGTGGGCAAAAGGGAGGGGAGGGATCTCTCCCCTTCCAACACCTCCACAAAGCAGACAAAAGCCTGGGCTGACTCCCCACACTCCCTCCCTCAGGGTTGGCTCATCCACAATCCCTACATACAGGACCAGCTGTAGTGTGCTGCTCATGCAGGGGACAGGGCCTGCACTCCTGAGTGTTGCAGTGTGTAAGAGGCAGGGACAACTCTCCTGTTCTTGTGACCCTATCGGGGTCAGATCTCCTGTCCGCCAGTGGTGGTGAGGGCCAAAGGGAGGGGATTTTTTCCCCTGCCAACACCCCCACAAAGCAGACAAAAGGCAAGGCTGGCTCACCCACAGTCCCCTCAATGGGGGCCAGGCAGGGGTAGCCCATCTGATGCTGAACTAGACAGGCTAGCTCCCCTTCTGGGCCCCATGGTGCCAAAGTGGAGTTGGTATCCACCTTGCTTCTTTTTTCTTCTTCTGGGGATGTTAGGCTACTATTCATTCAGATGTTCATAGGTCAGAACACTGAATGTAGCCTCTCTCCTCTATGCCACCTACAGATGCACATGTGACACAGCAACCACATCTGCAGTGCCTCTAGGGGTAGGCACCATTAGTTTTTTAGCAAGCTTGTGTATGTTCATAAGAAGAAATAATTAGTTATAACTCCAATTCTAAGTTGATCCTTTTTTTTTTCTACAATTACTTTCTTAAAAACCACTCTCCTTTCAAGGTCAGTAGCCAGTCCAGTATTATCTAAGATTTTCATCTGAAGAGAAATGGCTTTGCAGTCATCGAGCTTGGTGCCTGTGTATTAAGTAGAAGTGATGTTCTTTATGCTTTTGGTTGGCTTTTTTTTTTTTTTTGGTGTTTTTTTTTTTGGTTTTTCGAGACAGGGTTTCTCTGTTTAACAGCTCTGACTGTCCTGGACTCGCTTTGTAGACCAGGCTGGCCTCGAACTCGCAAAGATCCGCCTGCCTCTGCCTCCCAAGTGCTGGGATTAAAGGCATGTGCCACCACCGCCCGGCTGGTTGGGCTTGTTTTTAATGGTGTTATCATTTTTATTGTCTTGAGAAATCCTTTTACCCATTTTCTTAAAATTCATAGTTGATTTTCAGTCCATAAAATAAGCATTTTATTCTTAATTTGTATAAATATTAGTGTGTGGCATATTTGGGGGGTTTGAAAGAAACTTAATGCCAAACCAAGACAGCTGCTGTTCTTCATTCTTTGAAAGTCTTCACTCACTCAATGTTTTCTCTCACACTGATAGGAAATTGAAAAGAACTTTGTACTTCAGAGACTTTTTGACATTAATATGTTTGGTACAGAGGCTGGTGCTGCATGAAAGCTAGAAAACAATATGCAGAATTGCAAGAGTCATTTTAACCTTTCTGCTGTGAGGTATTAGGCAGGCAAGCGCAGGTCATCAGCTCTGGCAGCATGTGTTTTTACCTACTGAGCCATCTCACTAGCCTAGAATTTTGTGCTTTTGCTAATATATTCTTGGCACACTTTCTTTAGTTCTTTTTCTTGAAGCATGTTTTTTTAGGAGTAAAATCATTGATTATGTATTTTCATTTTAAACTTTTTTTAGCTAATAGTTCATACAATCTAACAGAAAATTACAGTGTCATCAGGAAAATAAGTGCATATTTTAAAGGAAATACCAGCACATTGAACTTTAAATTATCAAGCAACAATCTTAAAATCTATATAATTTCAACTTTTTGTTTTGTTTTGTTTTTTCGAGACAGGGTTTCTCTGTGTAGCTCTGGCTGTCCTGGACTCGCTTTGTAGACCAGGCTGGCCTCAAACTCACAGAGATCCGCCTGCCTCTGCCTCCTGAGTGCTGGGATTAAAGGCGTGCGCCACCACCGCCCGGCTTAATTTCAACTTTTAATGGTATACTATTGAAAGTATTTTACATGCCAAGCAACATATATTGAGGGTCTTCTGGATAGTCCCCGTGACTTGAGATTTGATAGAAAGATTTAAGACTATAATTTATTCATTATTAAGACAATATGTTAGTAGCAGCTAGATGTGACAGTCTACATCTGTAATTTTAGCACTCAAGGCTGAGGTGGGAAGAGTGTGAATTTGAGGTCAGCCTGGGCTACAATGAAACCCTGTTTCAAAAACAAGGATGGGAAGATGGTTCAATCAACCAAGCATTTATGGACCCAAATCTATTCCCAAAACACTTATGAAATAAAGCCAGGTGAGTTGGGTATGGTACACTTTTAATCCCGGCAGTGGACAGGTAGAACAAGCAGATCTATGTGAGTTTGGGGCCAGCCTGATCTATGTAGAGAGTTCTAGACCAGCTAATACAATACACTGAGACCCTGTCTCAAAACAACAACAAAGCCAGGTCTGGTGGCCCGCGCTTGTCATTTCAGCGCTGAAGAGACAGAGATAGGTGGGTCTCAGGGGCTAACTCAGAGAGTTTCAGGCTAGTAAAAGACCTTATTTCAGAAATCCAGGCAGACAGCCTCCGAAGAACATCACCCAGGATTGTCCTCTGGCCTCTACAAACTAATGCCAACATGAGTACCAATGTGAGTACATGTGAATGTTCTTACACAAAAAAAATCACCAATCCATCAGCCTTAATTACTTTTCTATTGATGTGAAGAGACACCATGACCAAGGCAACTTATGGAAGAAAGAGCTTACTGGGGACTTGTTTACAGTTTCAAAATGTTAGTCCATGGCCACCATGATTGGGAGCTTAGTGGTACACAGGCATGGCAGAGAGCTTATATATTAAGACAACAATCACAAGGAACAAAGACAGATAGCTAACTGGAAGTGACTTGGGCTTTTGAAACTTCCAAACACACTCCCAGAGACATACCACCTCCAGCAATGCCTCACCTTCTAATCCTTCCCTAATAGTTCCACCAACTGTGGTCCAAGCATTCAGACATGTGAGCCTCTGAAGGCCACCAAGAAACCTTAGTTATAGTGAGAGTCTACAGTCAGATTATAAAGCACATATCTAGAAGAGTTCATGTTTAAACTTTCGTAGGTTTGTTTCTTCCTATGAGGGGGTTACACAAAGGACTCTTTTCCACCTGCAAGGAAAATGCAACACCATGTGTGCAGTGTCATGGACGCCCAGGGTGCCTCCAAATGCCTAAGGTTTGGCTTTCAGTTGGTGGCCATACAGTCCACCTTTGCTTAAATCTCCAGTTTAAAGGAAAGCAGATTTTTTTTTCATGTAAAATGTATTGTCTTTAGGCATAGTAAGTAACCAACCTAACAGTTACAGAGTAGCAGTAAAGCTCCCCAAATCTCAGATCTCAGAAGCTAGCTAAGACCCAGTCTTGCTTTCAAGTTTTTTTAGAAATTTTAGCTTTGGATTAATGTGTTAGCTTTTCCAGCTTAAGGAAGTAATTCAAATTCCAGTTCCCCAGGCAAGATTTACTAGGGGATGAGTCATCCTGCTTTTACAGAATAGTGTGTAAAATATTAAGTAGTAGCTGAGTGTGGTGGTACAGTCCTTCATTCTGAGTAGAGGAGGTAGAAGCAGGTAGATGTCTATGAATTCAAGGCTGGACCCTCTATATAGTAAGTTCTAGGACAGCTAGAGTTAGATGTGTTTCAACTTCTCCCTTACCTACAAATAAATGTTAAGTAGTAAATTCTTCTCTCTGGTTATAATTTTTCATGTAGGCAAAATCATTTTAAGTTAAACACTTTAAGCTATTAGGAGATTAAGGAGTTTAGTTGCAAGGTTTTAGATAGATTCCAGGGTGTTTTTAAAACTCATTATCTCCTTGTTAATCCTGATCACTTAATATTAGCTAGATAACTGAATTAAAAATAAGAAAAAGACATGTGCGAGCCCCTATGTTCAGTTCCCAGAAAGTGTGCAGGAAGGAAGAAAAGAGAAGAGATTGAGTATTACCACTCAGAACACATTTCTCCTGGCTGCCGTTACCATACCCTAAAATTCACCGAGTAAGGAGACAGGTGTATTTTGTAACTCCTCTTCTTCCATCTTTGATCCTAGTCTTTATTTCCAATTACTTAAAGTATAATGTGCCAATAAGTTTCTAAGTGTCCTTCAATAAACATTATGCATCCAAGCATATCTAAATACAGTTGCTTCAGACTTCTGGGCCATATCATCACAAGTATATCTAAACATTTTCAAGCCTGTATCATTCAAGCTATCATTTACTATGAATGACTGTAAAATAAATGACCAAGAATGACTTTAGGAAGGAAGAATTTATTTTAGCTAATAGTTTGAAAGCATATGGTGTTAGTGGGAGATGGCTGGTCACAGCATGTCCACAGTCAGGAAGCAGAGAGATGAATGCTGGTACTCAGCTGACCTCTTTACCTTTTTATTCTGTTAGGACCCCAAACCATGTATAGTGCCACCCACTTTCAGGGTGGGTCTCCCCTCACTTATACCTCTCTGCATGTACCCTTATAAACATGCCCTGGGTTGTGTTTCCTAGGTGCCTTCAGATCCAGTTAAGTCGATAGTGAAGATGCCATCAGTGCCTAGTGATCATTCAGAGGTATTATATGTGTGTGCAAGTACATAATCAAGATAGATTGAAGTAAATCCTTGCCATATGTATATGTATTGGCACACCTACAATCACAGCCCAGGTAGAAGGAGGATAAAGTCAAGGGCAGGCTCAGTGTATGACAAGCTGGAGGACCACCTATGCTATATGAGAATACATCTTTAATTTTTTTCCAATTTTTTGGAGCAAATAAATAAATTGCTTAAAATGTTTATATTTGATTATTATTGCAATGTTGCACTTCAGACTGTTTTGCCCATTTATATTTCGTTTTTTGTTGTTGTTGTTGTTGTTGTTTTGGTTTGGTTTTTGGTTTTGGTTTTTGGTTTTTCAAGACACGGTTTCTCTGTGTAACAGCCTGGCTGTCCTGGACTCACTTTGTAGACCAGGCTGGCCTCGAACTCACAGAGATCCACCTGCTTCTGCCTCCCGAGTGCTGGGATTAAAGGCGTGCGCCACCACGCCCGGCTGCCCATTTATATTTCAACAAAATACACAGATACTCTTTTTTAGTGGTGGTGTTGGGTTTTGGTTTTGGTATTTGGGGTTTTTTGAGATGGGGCTTCTCTGTGTAACAGTCCTGACTGTCCTGGAACTTACTTTGTAGACCAGGATGCTCCAGTGTATTTTTACCCCATGTTCTCAACAGCACAGTGCTAATAAGCTTTGAGTCATCTTTACCATGCCATTTGAAGTCTATTAACTTGTAATTTGTACTTATGTCACTCCCTCTTTCTACTTTTTCACCTTAATTGTTTTAATATATTGATCCAGATTTAGTAGCATGTGTCTGTAATCCCAGCACTCAGTAGCCGCACATAAAGGAATAGCAAATTTGAAGATAACCTGTGATGTAGAGAAGGACCCTGCATTAACCATCTCTTCCCTGTGTCATAAACACATGCCACAAACTCCACCCTTTTAAAACATATGGTCCTGTAGGTCTTCATTTATTCATAACATTGTGTTGTTCTCACCACTGTCTAATATAAAACATTTTTATTGTCATATAAAGAAACCCTGTACCCATAAATAATCACTTCCCACTCTTTCTCAATGTCCAGGCTTTGTAAGTGACTCTGGGTTTT
Source organism: Lophiomys imhausi (assembly GCA_907164525.1). NCBI lineage: Eukaryota > Metazoa > Chordata > Mammalia > Rodentia > Muridae > Lophiomys > Lophiomys imhausi. The sequence continues at coordinate 1,090,241 of CAJQZJ010033117.1, read as the reverse complement.
GTGTATTTTAGATTTTTCATATAAATAATATCGTGCCCCTTGTGACTTTTTTTTATTGTCTGGCTCCTTTCACTTTGCTTTCAAAATTTATCCCTGTTGTTGTAAGCATCGGTTTTGTGGTTTTATGTTTTTACTGTTGTTTTGGCCCTCCGTTTCTCATCCCGCCCCTCCCCTGGTGCTGGAAATTAAACCCAGTCCCTGAGCATATCAGGCTAACACTCTATACTGAGCATACCTGCCAACGTACTCTGTTTATTGCTAAGTAATGTTCTTTTACATAGACACACTGCGTTGTGTAATGCTTATCAGTAGAGAAATACCTACTTTGGCTGTTAAAAATAAAACTGATGTCATTATCATTATAAGTTCTGGGTATCCATATAGTTTCATTTCATACTAAGAGTGGAGTTGCTGGGCCATATGATAAATACATTTACATTTCAAGGAACTGACAAATTAGTTTGCAAGGTAGCTATACCATTTTCTTTTTTTTTTCTTTTTTTTTTTTGGTTTTTCGAGACAGGGTTTCTCTGAATATCTCTGGCTGTCCTGGACTCGCTTTGTAGACCAGGCTGGCCTCGAACTCACAAAGATCCGCCTGCCTCTGCCTCCCAAGTGCTGGGATTAAAGGCGTGCGCCACCACCGCCCAGCAAGCTATACCATTTTCTATTTTCTACCTATAATGTATGGGGTTTCCAGTTCCTCTGTACCACAGCTAGTCTTGTTACTTCTTATCAAGGATATTGTTACAGTATTCTGAATTACAGATATCATTCTTTACTGTGGCTTTAGTTTGCATTTCCTTAATGACTAATGGAGTTAAACATCTTTCATGTATTTACTGGCATTTATACATCTTTGAAGAGATGTTTACGTAGATCCTTTTCCCACTTTTAGTTAAGTTGTTTTTTAATAACTTATAATAATATAGAGCACTTTTGAAGTGCTCTATATACAAGTCCTCTACGAGTATAGCCCTTGCAAATTTTTTTCTCATTATGTTGATTATATTTGAATTTCTTAAAAAATCTCCTTTGAAACACTAAAGTCCAAATCTTTAGTGTTTTTTCTTTTGTTAGTTCTGGTATTAGGAAACATTGTGTAATCCAGAATCACAAGGATTTACGTTTATGTTTTCTTATATTTTTGTAATTTTGGATCCTAAATTTAGGTATTAATTCATTTTGGTTTCATTTTCATAGGGTATGGATAGGGCTCAATTCCAGTGAATATACAGTTTCCCTGTCATCATTCGCTGAAGACTGTTCTTTATTGAATGGTTTTGCCTCCCACTTAAAAATCGATTGTTTATAAAATATGTTTATATCTTTCAATTTCTATCAATGTTTTGTAATTTTCAGTTTATAACTTGAATACTTCTTACTGGTGGTGAATAAAAATATCATAAAATTTTAGATAGTA
>CAJQZJ010033117.1:1061276-1088418 GCA_907164525.1 Lophiomys imhausi | reverse complement strand
TTTAGATAGTAATATTTAATCTTGTAGCTTTGCTGAACCCATTCTTAGTTTCTGTCTTTTGTGTAGATTTCTTTGGCTTTTCTATAATCCAGATCCTATTATCTGCAGATATAGTTTAACTTGTTCTTTGGAAGACAGGATGTTTCTTATTTCTTGGCTTATTTCCCTGATTTAAACTTTCACTACTATATTTAATAGAAACATGTGCCAAGGCCAAACATCCTTACTTATTCTTCTTTGGAGGTAAACTTTCAGTTTTTCATTATGTTGTATTGTACTCAATTTAAAGTACAGATTGACACAACCTCACTGACATTACGCTTGATTATCTCTCCATTCATCCATTTTTTTGTCCTTAAAAAGGAAAAGTTATGATGGTGAGATAGCTTGTGGATAAAGGTCCTTGTCTGGGATCATAAAGACCTGAGTTCTAGTCCCCAGGCGGCATGGTAGAGGGAGAGGATGACTCCCCACGAGCTGCCTCTGACCTCCACACAGCCACATCCACCGACAATACATGTGAACTTTTAAAGATAAAATAGCAAAAATAGTAATGTGAAGCAAAATTAAGGACCAAAAAAATATAAAGTTCTACAGGTTCCATTAAAGAGGTACAAAAGTGAATTTGTTGAAATCACTGTCATCTTTTCTGTCATTATTCTCTCTCAAAACAAATCCTAAAGACTAAATGTTAGAAAAAAAATTTGTTCAGTTGAGATTTGATAAAATGATTACATGGTAAAATTTTTAGTTTTTCCATATGTAATGTAGTTAGAAATATTTTAAAATCAACTTAGAGTCATTATTTAGGGAAATTTTTAAACAAATTCTTTAGGCCTTATTTTTATTACATTAATTTTTCATCAGGAAGAACTTTTGCTTTTCTTTTCATTTTAATTTTAGATTTTTGACTTGTGGCAATATAGGCTTTGAGGTTTTTATTACTGGTATTATGCAATGGGGGCCATGAATTATGAATATTGATACATAAAGTCTTGAATGTTAATATATTGCTGTTTGGGAGAGGTATTACTAAATTGAACCTAATAAATTAAGCATCTTTGTGATCTTCCTTCGGCCAAGTCATATACTTTTATCATGATAGGATTTTGTCTTGTTTGATTGTAGTAGCACTTTTCTAATTAGAAAATTAATGTCTGTGTCAGTGAAGGATTCAGTATTTGTGCTAAATTTTTGTGTTTCTTTATTGCACATATCTACCAGTATCAAGAGATATATAGTTTTAAAATTTATTAATAATAAATGTTATTCCAGGATGTAAAAATAACCACTTGAAAGTACAGATCCATAAATTATCATGACAAAAATATGAAATGCCTAGTAATCAATCATCTAAAAGGAAAATATACAAGTTTACAGTAAGAAGACAGTATCTGAATTCAAAACACATAAAATACACCATTCACTGTGATTAGTGAGACTTATCCTTAGGATGTAAGAGAAATCCAGCATAGTCAAATCAACAAATGTCATCCACCACCGTAATACTGAGTCTTAATCAATTTAAATTGGAATATAAACATGTGACTAGTAACCATTGAACAGCTTGTGTAGATGAATCACTTACATCTCAATCCAGCTCTCCACAACGAGCGCCACAAGTTTTCTCCATTTCTCCTCTTCCCTCTTCTCTCCCCCTTTTCTTCCTCACCCTTCCCTTTCAGCTATGAGTGGTGCTATGCCAAATATATAGATGAGTCTGGAGACTATGAATAGGACCATGAAAATTTTACATATGATTGTGGGAGAATTGCAGTCTTTTCTGTTCTCTTCCTGTTCCTCATGTGTCCAGGTAGATGTGGATCTCAGATGCCCTCAAGAAAAACATGAGCTCATTTCTGGATAGACCTGGGCACTTACTACTCACCTACTTATGCATAGTGAAGAGAACAAAGGAGCTTATCGTTTTGGAGTTTTGGGGTTGGGAGTGGTTGTTTTGTTATCTCTCATTATATAATAAACCACACTAAAAGCTGGTATCTTAAAAAAATAAAACAGTAGGGGCTGGAGAGATGGCTCAGTGGTTAAGAGCACTGGCTGCTCTTCCAAAGGTCCTGAGTTCAATTCCCATCCACCACATGGTGGCTCATGACCATCTATAATGGAATCTGGTGCCCTTTTCTGTCATGCAGGCATACATGTAAATAGAGCACTCATATACATAAAATACATAAATAAAGAAATCATTTTAAAAATAAAACAGTAATTCATTATTTCTCATAATCTTACAGGTTAGCTATCTGGGTCTAGATGACAGAGTTTTGGGTGGGTTACTGGTAAAAGCTAGAAAGTCTGAAATTGCATCATGAGCTTCAACAGCAGTTGGTGCTGGCTACTTTGTTAAGAATGAAGCTTAGACTCCAGGTCAAGTACTTGGTTTTCCTTCCTTTGGGTCTGCTCATCAGCAGGTTGAGGTTCTCAAATTCTATCTACTACTATCTATCTACAATCTAAAAAATGTACTGTAAGGCAAAGCCAGCTACTACAGGGCCTCATGAGACTCAGGCTCAAAACCACCCACCACCACTGCTTTGCTAAAGGTGAGTCACAGGACTTGCCGGGTCCTAGAGGAGGGGAATAGACACAACACCCCTTGGTTTTAGAAAGATTTAGTGAGTAAGTGGGGTGGAAGGTATGAGCCATCCTCAGAAATAAACTTTAACAATCTCTTTTGACCTATATTCTGCGTATTGCCTAGCCCCCTATTACTTAAAATTGTAATGCAAGAATTAAAACCCAGGTTAATCTGATTTCAAGGACATTTGGTTTGGGAATGAATGCCTCTAAAGAGGGTAGAAATGAACTGAAAGGGGTAAGAGTGTGTTTGGTGTGTCTCAGATAGGAACAAGTGGTGGGCGGGGTTAATTCATCCAGAGCCTTGATTATAAAATCACAGACTTTAGTTTTAGACAGGGAGAATTTCTGGAAGTTTTGAAAGAAGTGTGTTATGTTAACAGCCTGGACTTTTAAAAGATCAGTCTGATTAAAACATAAAATGTTTCAGACTGTGGATAATACTAATTTAAGTTTGGTTGGTTAGATGACATTCATTTGCAGTATTCCAGAAGAAGTTTAGGCGAAGCCTGAATCAAAATAATAGTGAGAATGAAGAAGTGATAGTATTTCAAAAGTTAAAATATTTAAATTAGGAAGATCTGAGAACTGATTGACTATGTGGTTCATAACAAGAAAAAATAGGACTGTAAGGCATTGGTTTGCAGTTAAGAGACTATCCCCTTCGTAAGATCCAGGTTCAATTCTCAGCATACACGGCAGCTCACAACCACTGGGCTGCAGTGTACTCACTCTTCTGCCCTCCTCGGACAGTGTGTGTTTGTGTGTGTGTGTGTGTGTGTGTGTGTGTGTGTGTGGTGCATAGACATGTACAGGCAAGACATTGATTTATACACATATCTTTAAAAATCAGTGTTCAAAAGTAGTCAAAGCTAAATGTACCTTGAGAGTATTTGAAAGTCCTGATAGTAATACTATAGCATAGTCACGTTTACACTCTTAAGTTACTAAAACAGAGCTGTATTTTTTATCACTGTCATGCTTAACAGGTTTTCATTAATCATGTAGAGTTTTCTTGACATCTTTAGAGTTTTCATTCTGAATTTCTAAGCTACTTCTCTTTTTCTGCTGTAGGTTAATGGCACTGATGCAGATTATGAATATGAGGAGATCACACTTGAAAGGGTAAAAACAATTACCTTAATCTGTTGCTTCAACTTTTAGATATTGTTCAACCATAAAATCCAAGGGGGAAATGTCTTTCAACCCAAAAAGTAAAATGTTTTCTAAGTTCACAAGTCACAAAATTAGCCATGGTATTTTTAGTATTTTTTCCTTTACTATCCTTTAAATTTTTGTGGATTTAAAGAAAAGGCATACAGGTAATACAGAGAATTCCAGTTACTTTGGACTCAGCTTTCTGTGTTGTTAACTTCTGCCTTTGTTGCAGTGTATTTGTTTCAACTAATGGGCCATTATACCTGAGTTATTATTAACTGAAGTCTGTGTTTTTATGTTCTTGTTTTTGTGTTTTCTCCAGGAAACTACACTACATATAGTTATCTGTTTAGGTTGTTCTAAACTATTAAAGCCTGTCAAAATTGTCTTTTTAGTTTTTTCTAAGAAAGTAGCTTAGTATCTGTGTGATGGCTTGCTTGCATTCACAGCACTTAGGAGGCAGTGGCAGGTGGGTCAGTTCAATGGTGAATTCAAGACAGTTTGAGCTACATGAGACTGACTCTGTCTCAAATACACCTACATACTACATACATACATACATACATACATACATACATACATACATACATATATTTGTCTAGGTGAAAGTAAGGGTGTGCGCACGCACTACCCATTCATACTATACTTTAGAAACACTGCCTTTGTCGGGCATGCACTTCTAGGGAATTTTCCTGAGTAGCAGAATATCTGCATTTTAAAAACTAAAATCTTAATTATATTTTGTTGTGTTTGAGTAAGCCAGAATGGATTCCCAGGAAAATAAGTAAAACTGAAAGGGTCTTTTACATGTGTAGTACATCTTCCTAATTTTAGACCACCTACTCAAGTTAGGTAGGTGCCTCAATAGCACTCAGGGAAGCTCAGCATGAATCTGTCATGCATTTTCATGGGACATCTTATGACATCTCTTGCTGTTTTCACTTATTCCTTTTAATCTTCAGTGCCTTTTAAGTTTCTTATATTTAGTTTATGGACTGTATATTTTTCACTGCTTGAAAAACTTGAATATTAAATTTCTTTTAGTCGTGTTGACATCCTACTAATTCTTTATAGAATTTAATCTGAAAAACTTTGATTATATCAGATTTTAGGACAAATAGTGGGAAGTTGGATTTTTAAGTTACTAAATATGAATAGTGAGTAATAGGTCAGATATACCCACTTATTTGAGTTGCTGGAAGTCTTCATGCGGAAAAGAAACATTTCTAAGTACCTATCTTAGGTCAGAGAAATATCATTTCTGTTTATAGATTTCTAATGGTAATAAAACCTCTTTTGTGTGCAAATATTACTCAGAAGTTCAGTTTTCCTGTTTGTAAAATAAGCAAAAAAGTAAGGTGGCAGTTGTCGAAGTCTCCTTGGCATCAGAAAAGCTCACCAACATTAACTTCCCAGATTGGGTTTAAATACTAAAATGCCATGGCAATCGGATAAACATCTCCGAGATTAATGCTGCTGTGATTTATCAGCTCCAGTTTTGTCATTTTTGAATAATCAGCTGGCAAAGCAGTCAGAAGAAAAGCACTGTCCTCACCCATTTTTAAGAAGGTGAATTGATGTTTGTCCTGCTCAGAAATAAAGGCAGTAGCCAGGCATAATGTCATCTGTATCCCAGGCTCAGGAGGCCAAGGCCAGGATTGTGTCAAGGTTGAGTTTAGACTGGGTAACTTAGGAAGACCTTTCTCAAACACAAATTAATTAGTGAAGCAAAAAGATCACATGCTTTGTCTCTTGAGAGAAGTTAGCCCTATCAGACATGAATGAGGTGCGTTTTAAAAGAAATTTGTATTGTCACCTCTACAGGTAGAGAGTAATTCACAGACAAATTGCACAAACTTGTAAAAAAAAAAAAAAAAACTTCAAACTAGGCTTCTGAAGAACTTAGTACATTTTCTTCAACCTCACCTACTAAGCGATAATACCTCTGAAGAAGCTTTTCCTTGTATAAAGAGTACATCTATTTAATTTAGAATCTTTCTCTTAATTTGTGCATTTCCTTTTTGTGGAATAGTTCCTATTTCAGTATTGTTTCTGGAGCCTAAATGTTTAGATCTTACTTTCTGGAATTTTCTCCTCTGTCCTTAGGGAAATTCAGGGCTTGGTTTCAGCATTGCGGGAGGTACAGACAACCCCCACATTGGAGATGACTCAAGTATTTTCATCACCAAAATTATCACAGGAGGAGCAGCTGCCCAGGATGGAAGATTGCGGTATGTCTTAAATTTAATGTTGTGATGTTCACCAAAGACAAGGACTGACACAGCGTCATGAGTAAACATAGGTAGACACTCCAGCCACATGGAAATGACCAGCTCCCAGATAAGTTTGCTCTTTGTGTTGTTTCTGTCTTTTCAGAATTTTATCTTCGGTATTATAATACTTTGAATAATGTGTTCTGATGGCTCAAATGTCTGTAACCAATTTTATAGATGTGGTGAATTGTGCTTAGTGTTTATAGATAAAGTCACAAAACTATTTTACTTTCTGTTTTGGGAAACACTTATATAAACTTACATGGAATTTATATAGTGTTCCATTTTGGAAAATGTCTTTTTTATAAAATTACTATTTCCTTGAACCGTAAATTCTGACATTTTCCCAATTTTTTTGGTTGGTCTAGGTTTATATTTATATATGATTACAGAATGACATGTTGGGACTAAGGATTTTCTAATCTATGAGCTATTAAATCATCTTATTTTAAGGTTGTTAGTACTTTATGAGATTCTTCAGATTTTAATCTAGACTTCTCACTGGTATGGCAAATAGTATATTAGTGAAATTAGCCATTAAATTTAGTAATTTGGGGCCAGTGTAGTGGCTCTCGCCTTTAATCCCAGCACTGGGGAGGCAAATCTCTGTGAGTTTGAGGCCAGTCTGGTCTATAAAGTGGGTGCAGAACAACCAGGGCTATTACAGAGAAATCCGGTCTCAAAAAACAAACAAAAAATTAGTGGGCTGGAGAGATGGCTCAGAGGTTAAGAGCACTGGCTGCCCTTCCAGAGGTCCTGAGTTCAATTCCCAGCACCCACATGGTGGCTCACGACCATCTATAGTGAGATCTGGTGCCCTCTTCTGGCCTGCGGGCGTACGTGCAGGCAGAGCGCTGTGTCCGTAATAAATAAATGTTTTTAAAAATTGGTCATTTGACCATCTGTGCATTTTTAGCATTTACTTCTTAGTCTGATGTCACTGCCCTTTTTTTTGTGCAGCTCATGTCAAAATTAGTATATGTTCTAACCCTGAAGAACACACCCAAGGTACTAGGCAGTCCTTTGGGTAGAATTTCTTTCCTCTATGAAAATTTAGATAGAGGACCAGTTTTAATATCGTAAATGTGTTTTGTTCTCCTCTCTGCTAATTTGAAATGACCACCATTTTTTTTCTAATGGAGTACCATGCAGTCAAAGCCAGAACCAGATCTAAGTTGAAAATGTTGAAAACAAGAACAAAAAAATTTTTCAGTTACCATGTCAGTTTATGCTGTTTACCTGAGAGAACTTTGAGTAAAGTGACCTGATGTTTAAGGTCACAGAAGTTTCAAGAAGTAATTTTTTTAGTTCTATACCTCATATTTGAAAAAATAATTTCATCTTGGCTATGTCAATTAATTTCAGTTTTGACACTATCTTCTGACCTTCAACTAGCTTAACTGACCTAAGGGTTTTGTTTTTTTTTTTTTTTAGCTTCATTTTTCTTATTCTTAAATACAGCTCTGTCACTTATTTATGACTTTGAGAGTACTATATTAAAATTCATCATGCCTCATTTCCTCCATATATAAAATGGATAATAAAAATTTTTTTTAAAAACCTGGTACAAATTGTTTTAAGGATTAAGACACTCAGGGGAAGTACCTAGCATGTGATTAGTCCCAAATGTTTCCTAATTTTATTAAATATCTTTTTCTATACATAACAAATATACTAATACCTTTAAATAATCTATTTTCTTTTTTTATTTTTCTCCCCTTGCTGGTTTTTGAGAAATTTGTACATTGTAGTTTAACATGTAGCTTCTTCATTTATAGTTTCTGAAACAAACAATTGTTTTATCAAAAATAAAAATTAAAAATTGGTAAAATAGCCGGGCGGTGGTGGCGCACGCCTTTAATCCCAGCACTTGGGAGGCAGAGGCAGGCGGATCTTTGTGAGTTCGAGGCCAGCCTGGTCTACAAAGTGAGTCCAGGACAGCCAAGGATACACAGAGAAACCCTGTCTCGAAAAACCAAAAAAAAAAAAAAATTGGTAAAATAGAACATTGGTACTTAATGTTTTATGTTTTTCTCAGGGTAAATGACTGTATATTGAGAGTAAATGAAGCAGATGTTCGTGATGTAACCCATAGCAAAGCAGTAGAGGCATTGAAAGAAGCTGGATCTATCGTGCGGTTGTATGTGAAAAGACGGAAGCCAGCATCAGAGAAAATAATGGAAATAAAACTTATTAAAGGTCCTAAAGGTACGTTGTAAATCGGAGTATGACATATGTTGTAATGATTGTTAATTGTTTATATAGTTATTAGGTCAGTGGTGCTACTCCTTAACCTGCGATTTATGAATACACACATACAGAAATCTGATGGATTTTAGTGAGCCTTAGCCTGCATACACACATACAGAAATCTGAAGAATTTTAGCAAGCCTTTGCGTGGGACTGAGCAATTGTAGCCCTCTGTGCTAGCTTTCTATTCAACTTCCCCAAGTAAAACCCCATAATATATTCATATGTCCCCTGGGCTGTTTCTCTCCACACCATGCCAAATATGGGGTTCTGATTTTTCTCCTCTCTTCTTCCTTCCCATCTTGCTTCTCATGTGATCCTTTCCCTCCCCCAAAAGTCCTCGAAACTTAGCTCCACCTACCTCCATTTTGCCTATTCCAGTCTATAGGCAACTTTTACTGAACGGATCAGAGATGACTTAGAGACAAACATTACAGACTTCATTTTGGGTACATGACAATGTCTTTGTCACCAGACTTAATGGGGAGCCAATAATTAACATTAAATGCATAGCAGGCTAGGACAACCCACAACACACGTATTATTAAGAAACACGAGTTAAGCACTTTTTTAATATTCTAAGATTATCATACTTTTAGTCTTCTACAAAATTTCAGTTGGTTCATAGAATTACTCTGTAATTTTCATTGCTCTTTGTGTCAAGTAGAATTTTAGAGTGGCTAAAATTCCTAACAAGGTGGCAGCATTTGAAACAATCCTATAGTAATTTCCATGTACTATAACACATTTTACTGTCATGTGTATACAATTGAAGAATAAGTTCTTTGTGATGTTGTGAGTGTACAGTGTGTGTACATCATGTATGCACTTGGGTAGACCAGAAGGTGATACGGACGTCTTCCTCTGTTACTCTCCACATCACCTCTGGAGGCAGGCTCTCCTGCTTCTCAGTAGCCTATCCTTAACAGTGTCAAACAGTAGGGAACAGAGTCTTTACTCACTTTAAAGTCTTTTTGTAAACGTAACTTACAACTATTAATATTTATAAACACCTACCACCCCACCAACCCTGAGAACGTTAGGAGGATATCAATCTTCAAGCGTAGGTCCTTGACGGCAACTGGTCAGCAGTCTGTCTGCAGGGACACTGCAGTAGCAGTCATTCAGTGGTCACTTGGCTGCCTCACCAGACACTGCCTCGTTCAGCTTGGACTTGAGGCCTCTTAAGTCAGCCGACACTGTCAAACCTAAATATAGCACCCCCGCGTGCTTCAGCTGTGAGCTGAACCCTCTGGGGGAGATGCAGGGCCATGCAGCCTAGTCCTTGGTGTTGAGGCCTTGCTGAAACCTCATCTGTTCATCTGGGCCTTGCCACACCTTCACAGCACAGGGGCTTTACTCCCACTTGTTTTCACGATCTCTTCACAATTTATTCACCAGGGCCTCAGAGAGATTGCGCCTCAGGCCTCATTCACTCACTCAGTGGCTGCCGGTCCATGAACAAACGTAGCCTCCAGCCACTCTGCTCCCACTGCCATGGCGCAGCCGGCCACGCCTCGTGTACTGGCCTGAGCTTACCTGTGGCAGGTGCAGACTTCCACAGCCTTTTCTTGGCCTTCTTGGGCTGTCTCGTGGCGGAGCCTCTTTCCCACAGCCTTTTCTCAGCCTTTGCCTCCTCAGGTGTCTCTGTTTATGTGCCAAGATGCCTGACCGCCTGATTCTCAACACCTCAGGGCTGGTGCGGCGGCCTAGGGCCTGGTTAGCGCATCTCTGCTTGAAGTCCGTTTTCTGTCAGCACGGCCTCAGTGCCAGCAGCACACGTCCACTTTGTACCTCCATCTCTTGTGGGCCCTTTCCTGGGCTCTGCTACCACACCCTTTGTAGGTTGCTGCTCTTGATGTCCCTGGTGGATCTCAAGGTTTCTCACAGTCCCTGGCCACACCCTTCCACAAGGCGTTGTTCTCCAAGTCTCTCAGAGCCTTGGCTTTCCAATTAGTCTCCACCCAACTTCGGCTGCTATCTTTCTAGCATCTTTCAAAGTGTGGCAGTGTCCAGCAGCTGAGCAGTGTTGAGAAGCAATGACAAGCCAAAACTCCTTTTCAATTTCCTGGGCTTTTCTTATATGCTGTCACTAATTATGCATACAGGGTGCCTTCTCATTGGTCAACTTCACGCCTTTCTCCCCAGGGACACCTGTTGCCCAGGACCATGTGTCCTGCCAGGTGCCAAGTTGATTCAGTAGAAATCCAGCCTCCACGACATTTTAAAATTACATTTATTTATTTGGTGGGGAAGGAGTGTTTGCCATGGTGTGCATATGGAAATCAGGACAGTTTGCAGGAGTTAGTTCTTTCTTTCCACCCTGTGGATCCCTAAGGTCAACTTAGGCTTGGTGGAAGGAATGTTTGCCAGTTGATTCATCTCACCAGCCCTCTAACTTATAATAGATTCACTTGTATTGTTTGAAGTGTCATTTTGTTAAGGACTCATTATTAAAAGAAATACTTGTCTCTTGAAATCATGTGTAGTATTTGTATTAAAATTCGATTATCTCAAATGTAGAGTGTAGGTCAGATTAAAAGAGGGTGCTATAATGTGTGTCATGGCACTTACCCTCATGGGGACTGGTAAGGTGGTCTCTGAGTTTGAAAACACTGATGGGATAGAGGATAGTAGAAGTAGTAATCCTAGTACTCGGCTTCCTAGAGGAAGTGGGAGCCCAACAAAGAAAAATGTGGAGAAGTTGGTATTGAAGATGGGACTATTGGTAGAGAAAAGTATCCACATTTGTAAACATAATTTTATGTTTCTGTTGATTTTCAAATCCACTTACAGAAAAACTTTAAGAAGAAATCCAAAGAAAAAGGAATATTTGTAATTATTACAATGCCGCCATTTATAAGCCAAAAGCTTTAGAAAGTTTTTTTAGATTTATTTTAAGTTTGTGAGTATTTTTTTTGCTTGCTTAAATGTCTGTACCACATGAGTGCCTGGTGCTCACAGGCCAAAAGAGGGTGTTGGATCCCCTGGAACTGGAGTTGCAGCTGGTTGTGAGCCATCTTACAGGTGCTAGGAACCAAGTCCTGGTCCTGCTCTGTACCACTGACCCTCTCCAGTCTCTGAACTTAAGATTTTAAAATCAGAAAACTAAGTACATAATTTTCTGTGTGATGGAATGATCACTTTTAATTTTCATCTTTTCCCCCTGGGCTTTAATTCACCTTTTGGATGAGAATCTAAACAAGTGTATTCTCACCAGGTCTTGGGTTCAGCATTGCTGGAGGTGTTGGAAATCAGCATATTCCTGGTGATAACAGCATCTATGTAACCAAAATAATTGAAGGAGGCGCAGCCCACAAGGATGGAAAGCTTCAGATTGGAGACAAGCTTCTAGCAGTGAGTGCAAGCAGTGCTCTAAGTCATTCTAATCTCTGCTTTTCCTGTCAAAACCCGTACTTCCATTCTGAAAACCCGTAAGTGGTGTCTGAGGGAGTGAATTCTAGCCAGCCTTTGTCAAAACTGCAGTGATTCTTGGTATTATTACCTTCTCCTCTACCAGCCTCACTCATTTTCATTCTTCCTCCTCCTCCATCTTCCTCCCTCTCTTCTCTCCCTCTCTTCTTTCTGCCCACCTCTCTTTCCTAGTTGAAGAGTTGAAATCTTGATACACACAGAATTGTTAAATCGCAGTCTTAAGTTTACAGTGCAGAGTTACCATGTGGTCCTGTGTGACCCTCTTTTGTTTTAACTCATCTATTTATAACATATTGAAAACCAGGGAAGCCATTACTCATCCCCAAAACTACACCACCAATAATTTTGTGTATTTTTCTTTTTCTTCTTATAAATTGTTTTAAGAGGGTCTGGACAGATGGCTCAGTGATCTAGAGAGCTCATTGCTCTTTCACAGAACCCAGGTTTGGAATTTGATGCTGCCTTCTCACCTTCATGAGCACCAGGCGTGCACATGTACACACACACACATAATGCATAGAATAATAATTGTTTAATTACATACATATGTCTAAATATCTTGCTTATTATTTGGGAACTTTTTTGAGGCTGCTGGACTATATATAGTTTTTTTCATAATTTTTTCATCCCATATGGTGATACTGTGATTTATCCATATTTCTTAGAGCTGCAGTTCATTCAGTCAAGATTTAACTGTGTGACTGTATCACAGTTTATCCAATGTTCCTATAGTCTTCATGTTCAATAGGAAAATGGAACCTGAAGAAAGGTTAGGGTGGTCATGAAGATATGGTCCTATGAAGGCCAAAAAGGGAGGAGAGAGCTGGACATGTTTCTTAGGGTTCCTGTTGCTGCAGTGAAACACCATGACCAAAAAGAAACTTGGGGACAAAAGGCTTTATTCAGCTAACACTTCCATATTGTTGTTTATCACCAAAGAAAGTTAGGACAGGAACCCAAACAGGGCAGAAACCTGGAGCCAGGAGCTGATGCAGACACCATGGAGGGGTGCTGCTTACTGGCTTGCTTCTCATAGCTTGCTCAGCCTGATTTCTTACAGAACCCAGGACCACCAGACCAGGGTGGCACCACCCAAAATGGGCTGGGCTCTCCCACATTGTTCACTAATTAAGAAAATGTCCTAGAGCTGATCATCTGGAGGCATTTTTCTCAGTGGAGGCTCCCTCATCTCTGGTAACTGTAGCTTATGCTAACTTGCCATAAAACCAGCCAGTACAAGTGTGGACTACATCAGCCATTCCCAGTCTTAACCAGCACAGGCTAAGAGAACTGGTAATGGTAGGAAACAGAATGATGGCAATATAACCAGGGCTACTATATTGACCATCAAGGCCTAGTGGCAGGACGGCTCAGATAAATTTGTAAAGACAAAATGGGTGTTGTATAGTGATACAATTATCATTACCACTTGAGGGTGCGTCATACCTAACTATGGTAGGAAGAATTGCTGTGTGCTCTGGTGTACAAATGTTTCATTGACTACTTAAGCGTTGGTTTTATTGACTCAATGAGTATTCTGTTAGTAACATTACTAAGCAACAAATCTTATCACCCGACTGTTTTCTAGACACTTATAAAACTTTTTTCAACATTAGCAGCTTGGCAATGGGGAAAGGAAAGGAGCAGAGTTCTGTTTGCTCTCAACTCTTGTCTTACAGCATAATTGCCCATCTATCCCTAAGCTACTAGTGGAAGTTTCACCATAAATACCCACCTGGCAGTACCAACAGCTTCACAAATCTATTAGGTTTTCTCACTTTGTTGTATTCTTTATATGTATGTGTGTGGGAGTACAGTGCCTGTGTGCCACCGTGTGTGGCAGGACTGAGGACAGCTTTCAGGATTCACCTTCTACCTTGAGACAAGGTCTGTACTTGTTTCCGCTGCTGTGCTGCACACTGCACACTCCAGGCAAGCTTCCTGCTGAGTCTCCTGTTTCTGCCTCCCATCTTTAGGAATTTGGGGATGGCAGATGTGTATTACCATATCCAAGTGGGGTTTTTTGTTTGTTTCTTGAGTTCATGGATCTAGCTCAAGTTGTGAATGTTGTGTAAATAGTTCTTGTACCTACTTAGCCGTCTCTCCAGCCCTCAATTTTATTTTTTAATTTCATGTCTACCCTGCTTTATTGGTTTTCCGGAACCAGTATTGTTGGCAAGAAGCCAAGCCAACAACCTGTGTTGATTTTTCAAAACAGGACTTTTCATTCCGTCTCAACAAAACTTTAATAAAGCCTTTATTCTCACAATCACACTGAAATTATACAATTTTGAAGACTCATTTTAGTTGATTTCAAACTGGTGCTTGGCAGACCTTAATTCTTCACATTTGCATTCAGTGTAGTCACTCTCTAATTGATATTCTTCTTCATCTCTCTGTCTGTCACTGGCCTTCACTGTCCTTTCTTGTTGCCCTCTCTAAACATTACTCAGGTCATGCGCATTCTGTGCTTTGTTGATGCTTACTCCCAAAGTCATTGTTTAAACTGTGAAGACGGATGCATGTCAGATAACTTTGCTCAAGTCTAAACCTTTGAGATTATCTTCTTTCCTTGGATATCTTAACAGAGCAATTTGTCAATTCTTATGTTACATATCTAATATTAAATAAGAAAACACATAATTTAATGACAAACCAATAGTCACAGTATTAATGCATAGTTTTGCAATACTGTATTCTTTTTTTTTTAATAATTTATTTTTTATTTCTTCAGGTTACATCTCAATCACAATCCCCTCCCTACTCCCCCCTCCAGTCCCACCCTTCCCCCCTCCTCCCCCTCAGCCCCACCATCCTCTTCCCTTCTTTTTTTTTTTTTTAGTTTAAGGTATTTATTTTTCCCCCCAACAGCTCTCCCTTTCAGTCCAAATAATGGTTCTTTTTCTTATAACTATAAATACAATACAAAACAACAGAAATAAATAGGCCACGATTATAAGAGTTATATGGCTTAGCATACATTCCCAATGTCCAGTCCATATGTATTTGGCACCTGACTTTAACATTCTACTATGTAACCATCTCCATGAGTTTAAAGTTCTATATCTAACTCAGCATTCATACTAACTTGCCTCATAATTTTAAAAATATCTTCTTAGATCCAGAACACCCTCTTGATTCCTAAACAACTCAAAATTTAACTATGAGACTCTAGCTATCTATTCTTCAACCACCTCAGAGACCTGAGAGGGATAAATACTGTATTCTTAAATGGCTAAGAATGAGAGAAAGTTCAGGCTGGGAAAGAAGCTAGAATCAAAATTGTCTATTTCATAAGCATATGGAAAAACAATTTCCTTGCATCATAAACAGTAAAGATGGGTACTTTTCTTTCCATACATCTTTGTTTTCCTTAAATCACTCTCTCATGTCCCATATCATTTTGGTAATTGTTTTCACCTAAAAATCAGAAAGCATGTAAAAAATGTCAAGTATTATCTCTCGGTATTTCCTTGTAGGTGAACAGTGTATGTTTAGAAGAAGTTACTCATGAAGAAGCAGTAACTGCCTTAAAGAACACATCTGATCTTGTTTATTTGAAAGTGGCAAAACCAACAAGTGTGTATATAAATGATGGCTATGCACCACCTGATATCACTAACTGTAAGTATGTTAGCTTAAGGTTGCTTAAATGTGTCTTATTTTCACAAATATGCTCTTTATGATGTTACCAGAATACTGTAATTTAAAAAGAAAAGATAAAGCATCACACAAATGCTATATACATATAAACCCAGTGTTGGGGAGATGGAGACAGGAGGATCAAACATTACAAAAATAACTTAAGGCCCAGCTGTGCTACAGACTCTGTCTTAAAAGAAAAGAAGGAATGGGCTAAAAAGATGGCTCAGCAACTAAAATAGCATACTGCTCCTACAGAGGCTCCGACTTTTGTTTCCAGCCCTCCTCAGGCGCCTCACAGTCCCTTGGAACTTTAGCTCCAGGGGATGCAGCGACCTCTACAGTCCTCCTCAGGCACCTGCACTCATATGCGCAAGCACACATGCACATAATTAAAAATAAAATCTTTTCCAAAAAAGTAAATATTTTATATTCCTTAATCTGATTTTTTAATCTGTTAAGTCATAATCTTCATAATAAAAAGTTTTCACCTTTATTCTCAAGCTGTTCTCTAAATAACAGTTACTAAAGATATTTTGCAAATAATGTAGATTCATATTATGTGCTTGAGCACAAAAATAAGCAAGTAGTTTATTCTGTGTATAAACAAATTAATTCTGTGCTCTGGGATGTTTCGTTGACTACGAATTGAGAAACACTGAGTTTTCTCCAATATAACTTAATTATTTTCTTAATGCTGTTCAGCCTTTTTAATTGACACAGATAGTATGCTTCTTTTTAACAAAAAGATCTCACTACTTACTTGAAATTCTGTTTATTTGTAATTTAAAGAACAATCTGACTTGTCAATCCAGGTATCAGTCTCATTTTGAATACTGCCTCTTTAGGACAACCACGTGTACGTTTGGGACAGCTCTTCCACAAATTGATAATTGATGTTCTAATTTTGATCAAATGTATATTACAAAGAGCCAGGTTACTACCTGTGAAAGCATTAAACAGAAAAATATTTTTATGAAATTAGTCCTTTTAATAATGACATGGAATTTTTTAAGTGAAAGAGCTAATCCTGAAAAGTAGTAAGTAATAATGACTATTGTTTATTGGATAAGTCTGCTGGACTATTTATCTGATAGTTTTTGTTCTTGTTTCCTGGGGGTGTTTTGTTTTGTTTTTGTTGTTGTTTTGTTTTGTTTTTTGAAACAGCGTTTCTCTGTGTAACAGCCCTGGCTGTCCTGGACTCTCTTTGAAGACCAGGGTGGCCTTGAACTCAGAGATCCACCTGCCTCTACCTCCCTTGTTTCCTGTATGTTAAAGAAGTAATAGACTGGACCCCATTTTCCTAGCAGAGCTGCCTTGTCTTGCCTCAGTAGAAGAGGAGGCACTTAGTCCTGATGCAATTTGTTGAGCCAGAGTGCGTTAGTACTGGGTGGGTGGGTTTACGGGGGAAGTGGGTGGGCAGGTAGGACTGGGAGGAGGGGAAGGAGGGAAGTTGTGATTAGAACGTAAAATAAACCAATTTAAAATTTTTTCTTTAAAAAAAAAAAAAGTAATAGAACATTTTGAAAAAATTGTAGTTCATCTTGGCTAGCTCAGCTTTATAATTTATTACCATTCCTCATCTCAGGCAATTGAAATTATGAATTTTTGATATACTTACAAATTGTATTTATTTACTATGTGGAACACATGAATATTTTATTTTTGTGGGTTTATTTTTCAGAGTTTTTGCCCTTGCCAGACCTTGCATTCAACTTACCTCCTGTTCCCTGTATTGTAATCATTCTGAGTCTTCCTTACAGATCTGGCTTTCTTCACTGAATATTGTATTATCTTTTTACCACTTTTGTTCACATTGCTGTTCTTAGAGATGCTGGAAAACTGCCCTAGTTCATGTAAACCCTGACTTTCTGGTGTCTTTACTTCTTGCCTTTTCTTCAGCTTGAGTACCTAAGTGCTTCGAACACTTCCGACCCTTTCAGTGATTGTCAATACCTTCATCGTAGTCTTAACACTTTTAAGTCATCCACAGCCATCAGCTCAGCCACTGCTCTTCTGTCCGCTCAACCTCATGTGACCTTCAGTTATTGATGTCGTTTCTCTGTTTTCCTAATGGGTTTTTCAGCTTAGGCTTACGGTTTGTTGATGGTACTTCTTTGCACTTCCACTTCTTTTATCCTTCCTTTCCGACAGTGTTTCAGTCAACTGTCTTCTTCATTCCTATTCTTTCAGTGCAGAACCTAGCTGGAGATTTGAAAGTACAATGATAAGGAAGTTCTCTTCTGGGAGATTAAGGAGTAGATATAAAACAAGGAAGTGAGGAAAGAATTCTCAGTGAGAGTGAATAGGGAAAAAAAAGTACCAGGCAAGACTGAGGCTCCCTTGGTCGGGAGTGAAGAGATGGCATTAAGTCTGCTTTTTCTTAAAGACACACATGTGTCTATGTGTGTGTGTTTGTTCCTTTGTTATATGTTCTTAAATTTCTGTTTGCTCTCCTGTAATTTCCTGCTCTCACTTTCCTTAAAGGTGTGTGAGATGTGTATAGTTGTATCAGTTTGTTGGTTTTCTTGTTGTGCTGGTTATGTGTAGTAGTCTATTATATGAGCATATAGCAGATTTTATGTTTCACTGCTGGCTCATTTTTAGATTTTATTTATATGGAAAATAGCTGCTGTAGATGTTTTGCAATATCTGGGTTTTGTGGGGCTTTTTTTTTTCATCATTTTATATTATCACCATCATTTGTTTGCTTTAGACACAATTGTGCTGAGGGCCAACCTCAGATTCACGCTCCTCTCGCCTCTGCCTCCTTGGTTATGACTGCATGTATGTGTCTCTAATCCCAGTTTACATATTTTTCTTGAACATATGTACCCCGTTTCTCTTAAGAGTGATATTTCTGTGTCATAGAGCTGGTGTATATGTATGTGTATACTCTTTAGTTGTTAACACTAAACAGTTTACAAAGAACTTGATGAGATCAGGTGAATTTGGGGTGGTATGCCCATAGACAAATTAGCAAAGTATTTGAAACACTTTGTACTCTGATTTGTTGCATCTTCAACTCTTGGAATCATTAGTCTGTTTTAGTTACAGATGTTAATGGCTATGTATTGAGTTGTTCATTAATTATTCTCATCCTGATTGTTACTCATTATTTTTCCTGGTGTGAGAAAAGGCAAAAGATTCATATTATCTAAAGAGGAAGCAGAGTTTATTCCAAGGGACTAACAGTGTTCAGAAACTTTTGTGATTATTGCTTTGACTAACATCTTTTATGCCATTAAATTAAATTCTACATTTTTATGTATATGTGCACATGTATGTGCATGTAGGTGTACATCTGAGGCTAGGAGTCAATGGTCAGGTGTGTGCCACTCTCCACCCTGTCTTGAAGGTTGCTCACTGATGGGGAACTCATAGACTCATCTGAGCTGGCCGGTCACTGCGCTCTAGGGATTCACTTGTCTCTTCTAAAAGCTTTGGTTGCAGATACACACCCAGCTTTCCTTATGTGTGTGGTGGGGATCCAGACTCAGGTCCTCATACTTGCATGGCCAGCATTTTTTTTATTTAGCGATCTCTCTAACTCCTACATTTTTCAGTTAGTATTATCTGTTTCTTACTGGTTGGAAGGAAGTCTTATGAATTCAAGAAATTACAACTATTTTCACTGAGTTTGTTTTTTACTTTTCCTCTGTTCCTACTTTTTATTGAATACAATTTTGTATTTTATTAATTTAACTGAACAGTTTTTTTAAACATTCGTTATTTTACTTAAAAGAAGAGACAATTGAGATATTTCTAGAGTTTATGGTGTATTGGCATAAAAATAAGGACTTGGTCAATGTATCTACTAAAAACACAAAGTATAGGATCAAAAATACAGAAAATTTTTATTTTAAATTTTGGTCAATCAAAACCACCAGTTGTGGTGTCCTCCTGCTGCACGTGGTGGGAAAACCCAGATCCAAGAGATCTGGAGAGCCCATGAGGATAGGCTGAGTGCCCTGCTACATGACTCTGAAACTGACATCATTTTGCCTGGATAACCAAGGTACAAGCAAGTCTGCACTAATTCCAGATCACTTAAATAAGTGTGCGTACTCCATGAGAGCAAGGCTAGTTGAGAGTAACTGGATGAAGGGCGATGGCGTGTTACCCAACAGTCCCCTGCAACAGCACCAACAGTGCCGACCGACGCCGGTCTGTTCTGACTGAAGAGACAAAGTAGCCTCTGGGTTCTAGATCATAAAACCAGGTGACTTCTTTGAGAAGTGATACTGCCTTTTAAATGCTTTTCACAAGTAAACACATGATTGGCTTCTTTATGTTGGTTATATTATATAATCAGTATTGCTAAGCTCAGAAGTACCTAAGATTATTTTGTGAAAGTCTGTATATTCAACCAAGTGTATAAAATTAAATTTTCTTTTTTTTTTCCTGTTGTTTAAACATTTGTTTCTTTTTTTGTCTGATGACTGAAATAACTTCCAGGTCAGTGTTAAAAAGAAATGACAGAGGCTGGACAGATGGCTCAGCAATTAAGACCACTGACTACTTTTTCAGGGGACCCAAGTTCAGTTCCCAGCACACACATCACCTCACAGCCATCTGTAATTCCAGTTCCAGAGGACATGACACCTTCTTCTGGCCTGTCCAGGCACCAGGCACATATGTGGTACCCAGACACATATGTAGGCAAAGCACCTATATACATAAAATAATTAAACTTGAAGAGGAAAGGAAAGGACAGTCAGCATCACTGCCACAATCTCAACTCTAGAAAACAGCACCTCGTTAGGACTTCAGTAGACTCGCATTATCAGGTTAAGAAACCTCGAGTTTATTCCTGATCTATGTTTAAGTTTTTTAATTGCGTGTTTTGTTTAGAGAACTTTTTTCCTCCTTTATTCTGTTAACATGATAAATTACATTGATACTGTAACTTATCAATGAATTCATTTGTATATACTTGGAATTTTTGTTGTTGGGAAGATTTTAGTTGTGAATTCAGTTAAACTTAGTAAATACAAGAATGTCCCTGTTTTATGTCATTCATTATCTCTGCAGAAAAGAGAATTAGATCACATTTGATTTAGGAGGTGATTGTCAAAGATTAGAGGAGAGGGATTTTCTGGAAGAGGCGTGTATAAGTGAGCAGATGTCAAAGTTAGGAAACAGTTGATTATGGGATAGAAAAAATCTGTTGGCAAGAATACTGAAAGAAATAAGAAATGACGATTATGGAAGTTGCCCATGAATTGGAGAGGCACAATCAATACTTCTGACTTAGAGAAGGCCATCAAAATAGAGAGAACCAACTACCGCAACAGGGATAAAATGCCCTTGATGCTAAACAGAGCTCATCATCATGGCTGACATGATTTTTGATGCTAAACTGGTCATGCTTTTCTGTCTTCTCACTTTTAGCTCCTATTCTTTTCTGTTAAACTCAGGATCTAGCCTCCTGTCTCTTCTTACAGTCACTCACGTTCTTCAGCTTCTTTTTGTCCAAACCTCAGAGGTTTTGGGTCTTTGGTTTTGATATTTCGTAATAAATTGGGTTCCTTTGTTCTATCATTTCTCTGTGGGATCTTGTTATGTAAGATTTCAGGTATAAGAGTTATCAGTGTTTTGTCTGCTCTTCCTTTGGGTTAATTAACTGATAGAAACATAAATTTTTAGCCTTTGATGTTGGAGAGACTAACATGTAAGGTTAAGGGTTCAAAAAGGGTCCATTGCACAAAGGAGCAGCTTAAATCTAGCAGGGGAAAGTTACTTTTTAAAATTTTTGGTATTTCATAGAATTTTTTGTTCACTTATCTTGCTGTTATTGTTAGTTTCAATTTTTGTTACATACAAATGTGATAATACAGCTAAGAAACCTACGGGTCAAAAACCAGTAAACATATATCACCCAGGAAAATCTTTGGACTTTAAAGCTGAGAACCATTAATAGGAAGTACTTTTATACAAATGTAAAAGAATAACTTAGGAACTAGTTAGAAACAATTGCTGCAGGGGTCTGTCTGCACACGTATGATACCGTAACTGGCTCTAGATTATATTGCCAGGAGATGACATACACACTTCCTTTTTGTATGTTATAGAGATGCACAGCCACTATAGTTGCTTGAACAAATGACCTCTTCACTTTTATATATACTCCCCATGGGTCTCTACCTGTAGAAAATGCTTAATAATGCAGTATAAGGAAAACTAATGGTCAATAATAAAAAAAGTTAAACAGCTAATTTTGAAATGTATTATTGCTTTCTGTGTATTTTACCAATGATTTAGATAATTCAAGGAGGTGTCTAAGCAATAGCTAAAGAGTTTCTTTCCTGGCTCTTTGTAAAGTGTGGTCAGGAGTTGTGGTATAAGTCTGTGCTCCAGTTTTTCTTAAAGAGCTGTGTGCATATGGTACTATTATAGAAATGAAACAACAGTACTTTTTACTTTTTAAATTTTTTGCCTTTTACCAGATTTCCACTCTTTGTGGGCATATTAAAAATAGGTATAGGTTGACAGCTATGAACTGGTATAAGGCTTTTCTTAACTATTTTTACACTTCTGGTCCCCATTCACAGTAAGTTGTGAATCTGTGTCCTTTTTTTATTCCTATTTTAAGTCTACAAATGACTTCTTAACAAAATTTACGGGGCTGGAGAGGTGACTCAGTGGCTAAGAGCACCTGCAGCTCAAAACCTGTGACTCCAGTCCCAGAGGATCTGACACCTTCTTCTGGCCTCCATGGACAACAGGCATACACGTGGCACACAAACATACATGCAGGCTAAATACCAATACACATAAAATTAATAATAATCAGTAATATTTTATTATTATACATCATACTTTATTCCTTTCTGTGACAATAGTTAACCTTTCCTAGATTTAATTTTACAAATAAGCCTATATAAAATTCCTTTGTAGTTATATTTTCTCAAAAGAATGTAAATGAAATAAATAAATTATTAACATCTGAATGTTAAAATCAGTTTTTACCTAAAAACTGAGCTCATACATTGTTCCTAGCTGACAAATCTTCTTTACTAAATTCTGATACATAAAGTAGCAAAAATAATTTTACTTCTGCTTTAAAGTTTATATTGAAGTACTAAGTGGTATCTTTCACTTTTGATATATTTTCTCAATTTATTTTGAAGCTTCTTCTCAGTCTGTTGATAACCATGTTAGCCCATCTTCCTACTTGGGCCAGACGCCAGCATCACCAGCCAGATACTCGCCCGTTTCTAAAGCAGTGCTTGGAGATGATGAGATCACGAGGTAAGGAGCTTCATATTCACCGTCTTACGTGACACCAACTGTTAAATAGAATTTCAGTTAGTCACAAAAGAGAGCCATGCTTTTTAGGGCTAATAAGTAATTTGTACTCTTTTCTAAAATACTGCTTTTTAATCTCTTAAGAGGAGGTAAATTGTCATTAAAAATTAGTTTAAATAATTTGATGTACTAGCACTCGTCTGTAGTTCCACCACTGAAAAGGCTGAATCAGGAAGATCATGAATTCAATCAAGGTTACCTTAGCAAGTTCTGGGTTACAGATAAAACCCTGTCTTTAAAAAAAAGGGGGTGGGGGGTTAGCTTAGATAAAACTAAAGAATATACTGATCCATCCATTAAGCTAACTTTGTATATATTTCCAGTACATGTCATAGAATATTATAGCAAACATTTAATTTATGTTCACAAATCAGCAAGTGGTGTTTTTATTGCTTGATACATATTGTTGATACTCTGACACCCAAATTTACTTTCATCTAACGGCAGTAAGTGCACTAGAGTTTATACCTAAGAAGTTCACTGGGAGTCTGATAAGGTAGACTTGAGAAGCTAGCTCCACAGTTTGAGCCAAAGCCTCTAGAGAGGTTGTCACACATTCTCAGCTCCCTTTCAGAAATACCACTGCTTACATTGACTGGTTCTAAAGTTCAGAACTGGGCAAAAGTGGTACTACATTGCCTTTAATCCCAGCACTCTAGAGGCAGAGGCAGGAAGACCATTGTAAATTCAAGGGCAGCCTAGTCTTCAGAGAGAGTTCTAGGACAGCCAGAGCTACACTGAGAAACCTGTCTTGGAAAAAAAGACATAATCACTACATGTCATCTACCAGAGTTCTAGAAGTATCTCATGGTTTAATTTACATTATTCTTATAACTGATCCTGCTTTTCATGTGATTAGTTTTAAATTTAAAATGTATTTTCCTCCAGAAATAACTGTTAAAAACAATTATTCTGAGTTTACAATTCATGAATGCAGTTTAAAGCAAGACAGGAGCCCTGTGCCTGAACACTACCTAACATGGCACAACTCGTGTGCCCTCACCCTACCCTGTCTCCTTCAGACCACTACCTTCCTGGATTTTATTACCCATGTTTTCATTCATAGAGATGTATATATACACATGTATTTCCCATTTTGATAAGAAAAATAATTTCATAAATACAATAAATGAGTTAGCAAAATTGATTTAACATTATACCATAAAATTCTTAAAATTTATCTTAAAATAATTAACTCTCAAGCTTATTATAGCCAGTTGTTTCATTTTATGTTTTAGGGGGAAAAAAACACATTAAAGCTTTTAAGTGCTTTCCAAATATACTATATTCTGTTTGAAAGTAATGTCTGTTAAGTAGTATTCTAGATTTCATCAAATTTAAAAGGATCTACTGCTGGCACTTTGATCATCTTACCAGAAGATAGATTCGAGTGATTTTTCACATAACTGACAGCCAGCAGTTGTGAAAATTATCAGTGGAGAGATACAATCCAGAGAGTTCTGATGTGTAGAAAAAAGTAAATGCCACCATCTTAAAATTCATTTTGTAAAGTCATAAACAGGGCCAGGCAAGATAGTGTAGGTCTTTAATCACAAGCACGTGGGAGGCAGAGGCAAGCCGATCTCTGTGAGTTGAAGGCCAAACACACTCCACAGTGACACCTTCCTTGTCTCCAAAAAAAAAAAAGTAACAAACATTTAGAATACAAAAAATTATTTGGTCAGGGGCTGGAGAGATGGCCCAGCAGTTAAAGAGCACTGGCTGCTCTTCCACAGGACTAGGGTTCAATTACAAGCACCAACATGGCAGCTCACAGCTCCAGTTCAGGATCTGACATCCTCCTCACATACATGTAAGCAAAACATCAGTGAATGTAAAAAATACAATGAAAAAATTGTTTTGTTGTTGGTGCTCTTGTTTGGAAATGAACTTTGTCTACAATGCCTGTGTAGTCTCAGATCGTGGTCCTAAGTAATGCTCATCTTTGGCTTTCGAAGGCACTAGGGCTACCACTGCTTTCATGCAGTCTCACCCAGTTGCTAAAAGATAATTACTCCATCTAAAAGTTTGGAGGTGGGCGTTTTCCAAGGAAGCATGCTAACCCATAGTGCCTAAGAGGTCTCTGATTTCACCTTCATAATTGCAGTATATCTAAATCAGTAAGGAGGTTTTATTAAAAGTTTGTTCATTTGATGGAGGTGGGGGATATGAGAAAGGAAGGTAGAACTGTGTTCTTTTTCTGTGGAAAATGACAGAACATTTTCTTCTCATTTATTTGTTAAAGGCCAGAAAGGGTCAACCCCTCTCTTTAGTTGACTGATTAGTTGAATGATGTCTTTGTAACTAAAGGAGGTCCCTACTTCCTCCAAGCATGCATATCTAAGAAACAGTGGCTGTGAGGACTTCTCAGGCAGTAGTGCACACATCTCAGGTTTTCTCAGCAGACTCTTTATATGTAATACTTTTATATTATCTTTAATACTGTTTTTATGCTTTGAATATTTCTAAAATGTGTTTTGATCAAATTCAGTACCTCCCTACTCTTCTCAGATTGTTATTCTGATTTGTTTGCTTTGTTTTTTACCTTTTTTTTCTTTTATATAAAAATTAGATTTTTCCCCTTTTATTTCTCTTTCCCTTCTCATTTACAGAAGGCTTTTATGTAACATTTATGTTTTATTTTGTTTTGTTTTTTCCATATTAGCTTTCTGTGTTGTTTTAGATTTGTATATAATATGGTAATATCAACTTGGTGTGATAACGCAGGTTTATAATCCCAGTACCCTGGAGACTGCCTAGGATTGCTGGGAATTTGAGGCCAGATAGCTGAAATGAAGGTCAGCCAGGGCTCCACAGTAGGCACTCCTTACAAACTAGGCCTTCGTAAGAAAGTCAGCAAAAGTGAATATAAAACTGCTTGTTCTCCAACAACACCATAATTCTACAGCTAAGATGTGAAAGAAAGGAGCTATCAAATCTCCCATAAGAAGAAAAGTGTTTGACAAAGGGCAGTGGGTCAGCTGGGCAGACATAGTCAAATTGCATCTTAGTCGTCAGTACGTGTTCTCCTACTGGATGTTCAAGTTCTTCCTGAAATTGCTAAGATACTTAAATTTTTTTCTTAATTTTTAGGGAACCTAGGAAAGTTGTTCTTCATCGTGGCTCAACAGGACTTGGTTTCAACATTGTGGGAGGTGAAGATGGAGAAGGGATATTTATCTCCTTCATCCTGGCTGGAGGACCTGCTGATCTGAGTGGAGAGCTCAGAAAAGGGGACCGCATTATATCGGTAGGTCTGATACTTAGATGTTTTTATTATCTTTACGATGGCCTGTTAATGATTAAAAATAAAAATTTAAAATAACTTAAAAGTATATTTCTGATAAGCATTTATAGAGTAAGTCTTGTTTTGGGGGATTTTTAAACTTTGTTTTCAATCAAGCTGACATGCTCTGCATGTACAAGTGCTTACTGTCATAGGATGATTGCGGTTATTTGTGGCACTCAGGCGAACCTAGGGCCTGACAAGCACGGCAAGTGCTCCACCACTGAGCTACACCCTCCGCTACAAACAAGTTATTAATCAGTATTTCTTATAGATTTCAGTCCCATCTTTGCTTTTTATTTACCTTACAATGTTCCTTAATTTTTTTTAACTTCAGTTCTGATTTTTTAAACTATCTTTATTTTATTCACCTCCACTTATCTTAATTTCACTGAAGAGAGGACTTATTTCACTGAAGAGAGGACTTGTGAACTTTTTTGGGGGGTGTTTGGGGTTTTTTTTTGGTTTTTTTTTTGGTTTTTTTTTTTTGTTTTTCAAGGCAGGGTTTCTTTGTGTAACATCCCTGGCTGTCCTGGACTTGCTCTGTAGACCAGGCTGGCCTCGAACTCACAGAGATCTGCCTGCCTCTGCCTCCCAAGTGCTGGGATTAAAGGCGTGCGCCACCATCCCTGGCAACTTTTTTTTCATTTTCAGCACTTTATAAATGATTGAGTGTGAGTAGTGGTGAGCATGCGTGCCGTGGGCGGAGTCAGAAGTCAGTCTTTTTCCACTGTGGCTCAGGAGATAATGAAGTCAGGTTAACAGGCTTGTTTGCAAATGCCTCTACCTGCTTTGCCATCCCACTTCTCCTTTATCACTTCTGCAAGTTCTTTGTCAGTATCTCTTTACAATACCCCATTTCTCTGATATTATTTGTTCCACGGATGACACTCTGGTCTTTCTTTTCCTCACATTTGTTTTTCCCTATCTGTAAGTTTCAGTTTGGAAACTTGTTTTGACTTGAACGTAAGTTTCTTGTTTTTTCTTCAGCCAGTTTTACTTTACTACCAAGTCTTTAAAATAAAATTTATTTTTTTCCTAGCAATTCCATGTGCTCTTTTTTTTTTTGGTAGTTTTTATGCCTTTCCTCAGATTTTCCTGACTCATCATCCACATCGTCTCTATATGTTAGCATTATTATCATCATGATTTTATGGTAATAATCATTATTATTTTTAGTAACAAGGTCTCA
>CAJQZJ010033117.1:1046818-1061266 GCA_907164525.1 Lophiomys imhausi | reverse complement strand
ATGATTTTATGGTAATAATCATTATTATTTTTAGTAACAAGGTCTCACTAGAGCCCTGGCCCGCCTGCTACCCTCTAATGTAGTCCAGTGTGGCCAGCAACTTATGGATACCTTTTTGCCTCAGTTTCCTAAGTATTGAGATTACTTTGTTTTGACTTGACAAATTGCATTTTCTTCCATTTTTGCATGTCTTATAATATTAACTGTCATGTGATATTTTGAATAAAATAACACATTAAGTAGGACACACAAGATGATTCAGCATGTAAAGAAACTTGCTGCTAAGCCTGAAATACTATGTTTATATTCTATAACAGAATAATTTGTATGTTAGGAATTAATCCTAGGAATAGAATTTGTGGTTTAGGTTGCAAGAATCAAGCTGTCTGAACAAGATCTGTAGCTGAGCGATGTTTTGTTGTAGCTTTACTTTATCTTAGTGGTTGTTTCTGGTTTTGTTTTGTTGGTTTGTTTGAGAATAGGATTGAGCAAGTGTTTTCTGAGTACTGTTAAAATCTTATGTTTTGCAGCCGAGCTGCCAGCTTTACAACACAGCTGTTGGCTTTCTGTGGTGCTGTAGTTCCTTTGTGGTCTCTGAACTTCCCAGTGTTCCCCCCCCCCTTGAGAATATGTGATTCCCATTCTGTACCCTCCTCTGTCTGCACTGACTTGGCAGGCTGTGTTTTATTTCTCTTGGTACTCTTCTGTCCCTCAGCTACTGGATGAAAAGAGTTCCCATTGTTGATTTTTGACAGGTTTTTAGCGCTAGCTGAAGATTCTTCAGTGTAAATTTTTAGCACTTTGTGTCAAATATTATAGTGAGCTAAATTTAATAGGCTACTGTCTTGTGTTTAGAAATGCCCTTTACAGTTCAAAATGAATAATTCTTTATTAAATCCTATGTTTTAGCCAAGAACAGTGAGAACAAGGTGGACAGGTTGGGTAGACTTGCCTTGGGGCCTCTAGACGTCTACAAGAAGCCGTAAGATGCTGAGCAAAGTTTTAAGTAGTTTCTTTCTGTTTCCATCTGTGCCTCTTTATCTCAGCATTCTGCCAAGGGTGAGAGTAGCCATGGATGTCTCCTTGTTACTTTTTTTTTTTTTTTTGGTTTTTCGAGACAGGGTTTCTCTGTGTAGCCCTGGCTGTCCTGGACTCAATTTGTAGACCAGGCTGGCCTCAAACTTGCAAAGATCCGCCTGCCTCTGCCTCCCAAGTGCTGGGATTAAAGGCGTGCGCCACCACTGCCTGGCTTCTCCTTGTTACTTTCTGTGTATTAGTTCCCTTAGGTTTTTTAAAACTTACTCAGATGGTTTTGATTATTAAGGTATGAGTGATAATACTTGAGACTTTATTGATTCTGTGATTTGGTCCTATTAAGTCGGCTGTATTTTTGTCTTTCAAAATATACTGCAGTAATCACCATTCTTACTTGATACATCCTGCCTTTTGAATCATTTATCCTTAAACATAGAAGGGTAATTTCCATTTAACAGAACTGCATGTTGATAGTTTATTATCTAAGCTTATATATAACCCGTAATAAAATATTGCTTGCTACATATCAAGTACCTAAGTGTCCATTCAACTGGTTATACCAATGTTCTAGGACTTCTAGAACAAAAATGGATTGCTATTTTTTTCTAAAGAAAGTAGGCCTTTGTAAGAAAGTCAGGAAAAGTGAACTTATAAAAGCATGTTCTCTGGCAACACCATAATTCTGCAGCTAAGATATGAAACAAAGGAGATAACAAAGATGCTCCCATAAGAAGAAAAGTGCTTAACAAAAGGCAGTGAATCAACTGGGCAGATACAGTAAAAGCATAAGCCACAATCAGTCTTACTCTGAAAGTAAAAATGTAATCCTAGGTAGATTATAGACCCAGATGTTAGAACCTACAGCCAGCTCTTTCTAGGAAAAAAATATTGAAAAATATCTGGGCAGGCAGCAGTTTCTTAGGCAAAGTATAGAAGACACCAATCACTAGAAAGGCCCACTTGGAAACAAGTAGGCATGCTATGCAGAGGTCTAAATACATCCTCAGTAATACCTCACAAAAGCCTTGTACCAAAATATGTAAAAGTCTACAGATCCACCATAAAGAATTTGAATAACTGTGCTGTCTAGTTTTATGTCAGCTTGGCATAAGCTAGAGTCATCTAAAGGGAGAGAGCCTCAATTGTGACACTGCTTTCATAAGACCTGGCTGGCTGCAGGTCATTTTCTTACTTAGTAATTGATGGGAGGACCGGCCCATTCTGAGGGTGCCATCCCTGGGCAGTGGTCCTGGGTTCTATGAAGGCAGACTGAGCAAGCCATGGGAAGCAGTGACCCTCCTTGGCCTCTGCCTCCAGGTCCCTGCCTGTGTGAGTTCTTCTCCTGACCTCCTTCAGTGATGGACTGTGATATGAAAGCGTGAGCCAAATAAACCCTTTCGCCCCAGCTTGCTGCTGCTCATGGTGTTTCTTCACAGCAATAGGAACCCTAACCAGGACAACTAACCCATTTTTTTTAATTCACAAAAACCTTAAACAGATATTTTTACTATTTTACACATGAAAGATATTTAAGAGTTGACATCACAAAACTACAAAAACAGTAAACAAAGTAATTTGAAGAAAATTTGGGATATCTCAAACACATATCCCACTGAGTTGGATGGCTAGAGGAAAAAAAATATTAAAGGCAATATTTAATGGGGAAGAGTGGTGGGAAAACTAACTCATAAAGTGATGTTATCATGAGTACTTTGGGGAAGTCATTAACTTATCACGAAAGCTTTGCCCAAGAGACATGAAAGTCTATATCCACAAAAATGTTTGTGCCAGCCTTATTCATAAAAATCCAGGTCTGGAAATGACCTTTTTCTGTTAATAGGGAAATAACCAAGTGAATGGTGGCATATTTATATCATTTAATACTGTACTGCAAGAAAATGAAACAAAATAACTGAAATACAAAATAATAAAAGTGACTCTAAGAGCCTCATGTCAAGCAAACACAGTAGATATCACACAAACGCACACTGTCTGTATCCTTCCTGTGTGACAGTCGTGAGCACTTACTCTGGTAAGAGAGTCTGAACAGTGGTTGCTGTTGATTCGTACTGACTATAAAAGTACCAGCAGAGCTCTCAAACTGGTAATGGAGACAGTGTGTATGCTTTTTAACTGTAGTTTCATGCCCATCCGTGTTAGGGCCTTCCATCTTAATTGGTCATAGGGCTTTTTTTTTAACATTTTTGAAGGTATACTGTGGTCTTTTAAGAATAAGTTATAGTGTAGTAAGGATAAGTTGGTTGTAAGTGTTGTTAGACAGATTAGAATAAAGTTAGCTTTAGGACCTTATCTTCACACCATCTGTCAAAGTACATTTTCACTTTGCTTAGATTTTGGTGTGAAAAACTCAGAGCAAAAATAGATGATTTTAAATTGTCCATGTGGGACCAGCTTATGTGGGTCACTGACACATGATATTGCCAAAATGTGTTAGGCCAGCAGCACAGCCAAGATCACTCAGGACTTCCCCAGTTTTGGGCACTGAAAGTTCCAGAGAGTGCCAGGCAGTTGCGCACCCTGGGGTATGTTTACAGATAGTCCTGTTTGGCAGCATGCATCAGTGACATTGGAATATTTACTAGTCTTCTATGGAGAAGTACATGAAAGCAAAAGAGAAAATCCTCAGGAGCAAGAAGACATGTTCAAAACTCAGCAAGTTCTAAAAATTCCAGGACAGACATTTAAATACCTCATTATATAAAATTCAAAAGCACAAATAAGAAATAGACTTTAAAACAAAAGTGGTCACTAAAATGAAGAAGGTGTGTTTGTTTATATACTTAATAGGTATTAGTTACATACATAATTGTTCATAAATTTGGGAAAGATACAAACCAAAACAAGTAAATAAATAGATCTGTAGCAAGGAAGGACACTAAGTTACTAATCAAAGCCCTAGGTTTTAACTTTGTGATAGAGCATGTACTTAGCATTCACAGAGTTATAGATTTGATTTTAGTACCAATATGAATATATAGTTTATGATATATGGATTATATATGTGGGCTAAGAGAAATCAAAAGCCACCTATAAGTAGAAAAGCCAAAAACCAGATGATTTCACTGGCAACCTTTTAAAAAATTAAGAAACTTGGAAATCAGAAGAAATGTAACATTTTCCCAACTCAGTCTGTGAGGCCATAATTACATCAGACAGATAGACAGACAGAACAAAAAAGCTACATCATTTGTGAATGTAGATGTTAAGACCCTCAACAAAATAACAATGTGGATCTAGAAACCCAAAGACATGCACTGTGCCCAAGAGGATTTTATCTAAGGAATGCATGGTTGATTCTGCAGAGAAAAACTAGTTTGATACCATAAAGAACACATCCACATGATCATTCAGTAACGTAGAAAAAGTACTTGTAATAGGCCCATTCTTTTTCATGGTTCAAAACATTAACAAACTAAGAATTAAAGGAACATTTTCTTACCTTGGTAAACAACTCATTTTTAAAAGGCAGTAGCTTAATACTAAATGATGAACAGCTATAAGCTTTTAAATCATGAAGAAAACAAAGACAATAAGATGCTTAACTGTAAAATTAAAGATGAGGCCAGAAAATGGCTCCGTGATTATGAACACTCACTGTTCTTCTAGAGGACCTGAATTCCCAACACCTACCTGTAACTCCAGTTCCAGAGGATACAGTGCCCTTGTCTGGCTTCTGATGACCCATGTTGACTGTGCATGCACACACACCTTTAGGGAAATAGTTAAACAAAGCATAGTATATGCATACAGTGATGTATTCATAGTAAGGAAAGTACTGAAATATGCTATAGGCATGAGCCTTAAATGAGAAACACCAAGGAGAAAGTTCCACAGAGTATAGAAGCCCACCTACTTCAGATGTACAAGATAAGAAAATCTGTACAGTCCAAAGGTAGCTTACAGTAGTCAAGTGGTTTTCAGGAGTTAGAAGGAGAGACCACAGTAACTAGACTTGAGTTTCTTTCTGGAGTGAGTGAAGAAAATATTTTGGGATTAGATAGTTGTTATGGCTACATGATCTCATCAGTGTCCAAAAAACCACCCAACTATAAAGTTTTAAGGTATATGTTTCATGGTATTTGAAGTATTTCTCATTTTTTTAATGTTTGTATTTTTTAGTGAATCTAAGACTGTTTACATGTCGCGTCCCCCTCGACCAGCAAGGATGACGCAACTCACAAAAGCTCTTCTCCAGCAGTTTATTCAGGTCCCTTGAAAACAGTCTTCCGAAAGCCTGGGCAGACCCAACCCACAGGCTAAATACTAAATGAACAGCCAATCAAGTAAAGCCACGTAGTGCTATCTTAGAGGCCCACGTATGCGGAAGCAAGCCAGATCAGCGGTCTTTGCCAAATATGGACTTGTTTATCACCGAGAGCGCTCACCGGGCTGGTGGGAGGCGGAAACCGGCGCCATCTTTAGGGCGCGGCACATCGCAGCTCTCTACATTTACACATGTGTGTTTTTCAGTACATAGTTTTTTTTTCTTTAAAACAAACAAAACCATTGAGCTAGGTTTGGTGGCACACACCTTTAATCCCAGCACCCTGGAGGCAGAGAAGCAGGTGGATCTCT
Organism: Lophiomys imhausi; assembly: GCA_907164525.1. Taxonomy (NCBI): domain Eukaryota; kingdom Metazoa; phylum Chordata; class Mammalia; order Rodentia; family Muridae; genus Lophiomys; species Lophiomys imhausi. Next base: position 1,055,635 of record CAJQZJ010033117.1, on the reverse strand, counting down.
GAGTTCCAGGACAGTTTGGTCTACATAGTGAACTCCAGACCAGCTAAGGCTACATATTAAGACCCTGTCTCAAAAAACAAAAATCCTTCATAAGACATCACACTTCCTTTGAAGAGTTGGCTTATTTATATTTTGGGAAGCTTAATTTCTACTCTCATCCAACAGACTATGTGTTTTTGAGTCCCGTAGGCTGTCTTCAAATCTTCTCCCAGGAAAAAGGTTAATTTTTTTTTTTTAAAGAATGGTTTGTTGAGTGTACTCAAGAGGGCAGAGAACTAGGCAGTAACTAGAATGTACTTTCTGCCTGTAGTCCTTACTGCTCTTGTGTATGGAGGTAGCATGGCATGTGGTCAGAGCAGGTTGGCCCTCACCTTCCATGTTGTTGGTGACAGGGTCTCTGCTCTCCTTTCTCCATTTCTCATTTCCAGTTGACTCACAAGGACTGTAACACAAATGCCACTGTACCTCACTTTTATGTGGCTCTGAGAATCCAAACTGAGGTTATTGAGTTTGTTAGCAAGCACTTTTACCGACTGAACCAGGCTTCGTAATGGCTCACACCTATAATCTCAGCACTAAGGAAGGTCGTAGTTTAATTTTAACCTGCATAGTGAGTTCCAGGGCAGCCTGTTATTACAGACCAAGACCTGCCCCGAAAAAGTATTTTAGTCTTTCCACCAAAAACAATAAAAGTTTATCTTCCTATAAATCTTTTCCCTGGTTTATTCTGATAATTAGAATTTGGACTGTACATTGTATATTATAAATGATAAATGAATCCCTCTGCAGCTGGAGTTACACTCTAATAGCCACATTCAGTTGCATTTAGCTTTATAAGGCTGCAACTTAATTTTTATGGGTTTGTCCCTAACTGTGTGTAGGTATGCATGTGTCTACATGTGGGTATGTGCGTGCGTGCAAGTACCTTGGCAGCCTTAAGTCTCAGTCCCCGCCCAGAACTGGAGTTACAGACGGTTGTGAGCCTCCTGTGTGGCTTCTGAGAACCGAACTTGGGTCTTCTAGAAGAGCAGTGTTCTTAACTGCTGGGCCATCTCTCCAGCCCTCCTAGCAACAATATTTAGTGAAAGTCCTGAACACAGTTGTAGTCTCTTCATTGTTGTCGGTTCTTAGTTTTTTAATATGAAGGCTTTATTGCATTCAGTAATAATACTTCTGTGAACAGTGTCTTAAATTTGTCTTAGAGGAAAAAGAATAATCTGTTAAGGTAGTACCTTGCAGCAGAACCTAATTGTATTAGTGTTTTTTTTTTTTAAATAAGAATAAAATGGATTATTCCTCAGGAGTGAAATTGGTCACTTTAGTAATTACCCCACCCAGAGATATTTCCATTCACTGCTGTTTTTTGTTGTAACAAAACAACAACTGCTTAAGCATATTAGACAGCTCAGACTTCAGGCCCTTGTGATCTCTAACCACAGATTATGTTATTTTGATTTTTGATTTAAGTTACTATTTGATTTTATTTACAGGTAAACAGTGTTGACCTCAGAGCTGCGAGTCATGAACAAGCAGCAGCTGCATTAAAAAATGCAGGCCAAGCTGTCACTATTGTCGCACAGTACCGACCTGAAGGTAACACACAGTCCTTGTTGCCTACTGTTACTGCACACTTTAGTTATTTTTAGAATAAGTTTAAATTCTTCCTCTTTCTTTCTTTCCTTCCTTCCCTCCCCCCTCCCTCCCTTCCTTCCTTCTTTCTTTTTTTTAGACAAGCTTTCATATAGCCCTGGCTGTCTTTGAACTCAGTGTGACTTCGAGGATAACCTTGAGCTGATCCTCCTGCCCCCTACCTCCCAGATACTGCAGTTATGGTTGAATGCCACCATGCCTCTTTTCACTCAGGCTTTATTCATGCTGGGCAAACACTGCCAGCTGAGCTACATCCCCAGCCCTTAGTAATGTCTCATTTCTAATTTTAACTCTTTTATATTTTGTTTTAATTTGTTAATCTAGTATTTGTCCAGTAGAAACCAATTCATTTTCCAGGTCAGAAGTGTTTTTCATTAGGATTAGAAACACCTCATCTGCCAATTGTTTTGAGATTATACCTCAAATTATATATAAAAATTTGGATTATATATAAAAAATATATATGGATATATAAAAATATACCTCAAAATTATATATAAAATTTTTTATTAATTTTCAAGTTTCTTTTTCATCTGACTTCCAACTTACCACTTCTTAATATCCCTTTTACAAACTCGTTGATTTGGAATATTAATAAAATCTGTAAGTAAAAATAGTAATGCTGCCAAAGAAAATGAAATTACTCAGTTTCTTTTGAATTAGATTATACTTATTAATACCAAGTTTATAATATTTTCTATTAGCCTTTATTATTACTTAAAAAATAAAGTTTGCAGTGTACTGTGTTTCTAGACAATCGTGACATAATTTGACTAGATTCCTAGGGGAAGAAAGTACTAACGGAAAATTTGAGGTAATACCATGGTAAACGTGTATAGGTCTGTAGTAGCATCAGCATTACCAGTTCAGTGGAAAAACCTCAGTGGACCTGATCAATGTGAACACCCAGAAGAATACATAGTAGCATGCTTGCTGATGTTCATAAGCAACTTGATGAGGAAGAAAAAAATGATGTGGCTAAAGGAGCCATTTTAACTAGTTTATAATTTAGGCATTAAATGAAATATTCTATAATTCAGCATCTAAAAGAAACAATTACCAGCTAGTATATTTACTCTTATTTTTCTTGGCCTGCCAAATTTGCAAGTTTGACACAGAGTAATAAGTAATTTGAAAGTAGCCAGCCTGGGCATTCATAGGAAGGTGTTAATGAAGAGCAGAAAGTAGCAGCAAAACGTAGCAACAGGTGACATAGGACATGGAATTTAACAGCTTCCTTAACAGTTTATCCATTCACTTTGAAACTAAACTGCAAAGTAGAAGTGTAAGAACCAGGTTAGAGACACAAGCTAACGAGACCCAGAGATACTCAGAAATTCAGTGGGAATACAGTCGAAAAGTAAAGAAAATAAAACAGAAATAGAGAAAAGCTAAAAATTCTAGAATGGCCAGTGTTTTCAAAGGAAAGCAAATGTGTCTATGCAACATACACATAATTAGCAGGTTGTATTTATATATTTATGTATTACGTGTGTGACAGTAATAGAAAAAGAAAGCCATCGATTACAGAAAGTGGAAGGAGAACACAGGACGGGTTGGAGGGCGGAAAAGGAAGAAGTGTGTTTATATATTAATTTAACTTTTATTTAAGAATCCTTTAGAAAGGAAATATGTTTGAAATTTCAATTCAGTACATTCATAAGAACTTCATGCTAACAGAAAGGATGGTTATAGTGAAACAGAACACACACATACATGCGGTCTGAGTTTCTGGCCGTTGACTTTTACCTAACCTCACACACTCCATGTGGAGTAAGTGCCCTTACCACTCATAGTGTATCTCCGTAGTTACTGAGTGTCCCAGGAATTTCCCTCTTCATTCTTTTATGCTGCTTATTCTTACTTGATTTTGTGTTTTGCTCTTTTTTTCTCTGTGATTTCTTTTTCCCCCCTCAAGACAAGGTTTCCCTGGTTATTCCTGTCTGCCCTGGGCTCAATTCATAGACCAGACTGGCCTTGAACTCACAGAGATGCACCTGCCTCTGCCTCCTGAGTGCTGGGATTAAAGCCACCACTCCTGGCCTGTGTGTGATTTCTAAGCTTCTTTTTATATGATCTTTCAGATTGGTCCTTTTCTCTGGGAGTGGGGGTTCTGATGAAATACAATACTGATGATAGTGCTATTCTAGTCTTAATTTTGAAAAAGTTTTGAATAAAAGACAATTCTTTTTTGTTTGGTTATTCCAATAAGTAGTATTTAGAGTATGTGTTTTCTGTTTCAGAGTGGTTTCTTTATATGGATTTCTTTTGTATATGTTTATTATTTTCCAAAATTTCCTGACTACCAGATTTGTGGGTCCTGGGGTTGGGGGGGAACATTAAACATTATATCTCCTCAAATAAGCTTGCACTATTTACATTATTTCAGATAACTCTAATTTGTTCTATGAAATAAAATATGATTTAGTCCAGCAGTTTCTGAGTACTAGAGAGCACCTCCTGACACATGTCCTGTTCTGTCCTTGCAGCAGCTCTGCTAAGATAGTCTGACGGGATTTCTAGGAGAAGGGTGCACACACCCAAAAAGGGAGACACAGTTCTCCCCAACAAAACATGAGTACACATACAGAGTAGGTAAAATGTGGAAACAGGATGACAGGTGTGAATTGACAGGAACAAAAGAAAGATAATCATCTTGACAAGATAAATGAAATTGAAATTTCATTTCACAAAAAGTGTGTGGAAGAACATTTTGGTCATAAAGACAGATGTTACAAGGAATCCTTAGTGAGGACCATAAGTAGAAAAATGACAAAATAAATCACAGATTTAAGAACTTATCAGTAATCACTCTAGCTCCCTAATCTTAAATGTTTAACAGAATCTGAGATTGCTGGTTGTTTTTCAGGAAAGAGCTCTTCACTTACTGTAAAATGCAATGTGCTCTTTTGTAGAAAGTTTTCAACTTTCTAAAATACTGAATGTTTTAAATTGCTCAAGGCTTCTCGTAATCAGACCCTCAAAATGAAAACTAACAATGCCACCAACTTGGAATATCATGAGCATATTGTTAAATATTACAGGCCTGTTAGAGCAGTGAAGAGTTACCAAACCAACATGAGAGGAACACAGTAACTTGGAGCTAGTAAATCACTCTCTTTCCTTCAAGAACAGTGTCTGTTTTTAGGGGATTAAAGATAGGCTTTTACTAAAAAATAAAATTGTAGCTGGGCTTAGTTGTGTACCCCTATAGTCCCAGCACCTCGGAGGCAGAAATGAGAATCAGGAGCTCAGGGCCGTCCTCTACATAGCAAGCTTGAGGCCTTTCGATCCACGTGAGATCTTGTCTCAAAAAAGAAAAGCAGAAACAGAAAATAAAACTAAAAATATACAATGCTAAAAAAAATTTTTTTAAACAAAAGTAATCCACATTGTAAAATCCATCACTTTTTAGGATAGTTGCTAAAATAATAAAAGCATACATCAGTTGGAGCTGGGTTAGGAGTGCCTACCATAGCCCTACTGCTTGGAACCTCGGGACAGGACGACAGCAAGTTTGAGGTCAGCCTAGGCTGCACACTGAGACTGCATCTCAAAACAAAATAAGTAGCCTAGGGAAAACCAGAACTCAGGTGAAATGGCTTAGTGAGGCCCAACACTTATGGTGCAAGCGCACTGGTGCAGATTTAGTCCAGAGCCCACTCTGAAAGCCCACTCCTGAAAGTGGTCCTCTGACCTCCACACATACGTCAAGGCACATGCTCACCTATATGCACTCAGAATAGTAATAAATACAGCCATTCTTAAAATCAGAGGCATAGAATCAATGGGACTGCTAGAAAATGTAAAACAAAATGGTAGATTAATGCTGAGTGTCCCATAACTTCTCTCACCTCTTACAAAATTATTAGGACAGCAAAACTAAATTTATTAAAGTCTACTACACAGCTAGGTAGAACTCTCCATAAATGCCAAAATAAAACTGATGTTAGCAAGCTCCCAGCCCCTGTGATATTACTGACTGTACAGGGCAGAGCAACAGGTACGGCCGGAAGTGAGGAACAAAAAGTGACATAGGATGAGATGGCAACAGCAGTGGGAGGTTGTATGCAGTCTTCACATTGAGTGCAGTGAGCTGGCAGTGAGCTGTGAAGGGCTGCAGGAGTTGGGCCTGAGACGGCCATCTGTAATTCGTTTTCTGTTCAAAATCCCACACTTGGAATTTAACACTGGGAATAAAATGCAAACTGGATAGGATTTGGATAATTATACCAAAGGAGGTAAGAGACCTGAATTAATAGGGCAAATAGATAATACAGTAGGAGAATCTCAGCATGTTAGATCTGATCTCTGAAAGCTTGGCAGAAACAGCAAAAAAAAAAAAGCTCCGGTGTAGACCAATGGAGTCATTACAGAGCCTATCTAAATTTTTAGGGAAAGCCAAGTGTTCAATTTCTGCATTTATCTCTGAGTTCCAGGCCAGTTTGAGCTACAGGAGACCCTATCTTGAAAAAAGGGGAGGGAGCAGGTGTGGTGGCGCACGCCTTTAGTCCCAGCATTCAGAAGGCAGAGACAGGTGGATCTCTGTGAGTTCAAGGACAGCCTGGTCTGCAGAGTGAGTTCCAGGACAGCCAGGGCTGTTACACAGAGAAACCCTGTCTGGAAAAACTTAATTAAAAAAAAAAATCTGGAAACTAATTTTAGATTAAAGTGAACAAACAGATCAAGACTGAATTACATAGAAACCTGCTTGAAAATTGAAAATAAGAATCAAAATAATGTCTTAACAAACAAGTGTATACCAGAAGACAGACTCTTGAAATGATTACAGCTGATGTTACATAGTGTTTACAGAACAGTGTTGGAATATGCAAAGAACAACGGTGACTTCATAGAATCTGAAACTTACTAAAATAATAAAACACCTAATTTAACCAAGACCAATATTTCCTTAGGGATATAATGAAACTGAGGAAATGTTCAATTGAAGCTAGAAGATTCCTCTTCCACTTTAGTCCCCAAGCCATTAGCTAGAACAGAGCAAGGCCCACTCCGGGGGCTAAGGAGTGCTGTTGTGGTCCTCTGGACTTACCCTTCCCATCAGGTTGTGTCTTAGTTTGAATAGTCGGCATGGTCAGGAAAGTAGTGGTAGATACTGATGGGAGCAGGTGCTGGTTATGTACAAAGCATAGTAAAGTGAATGCACATGGTATGCCCATATCGTCCAGGATTTGTATGGCTTAAATACAAATATACAAATGTACTGAATGTAAATTCTGTGATGTTCGGTTAGAATTTGAAATTTTGGTATGAACTCAATTTTCAGTTTCAATAACTGTAAATACACCTTTATGTTCATATATAAATATCCACATGCATTACCCCTAATACTGAGGGTCTGGGCCCAGTCACGCCCCAGTAACAATGAGCAAGGTCTGTAGATCTTGCCTTCTGAATATAGTTTCACATCAAAAACTGAGGCTTTTTGGACAGATGGCTGGCTCCCAGACTCAGGCAGGGAAAATGCTACGTTGTTTTGTGATCTGATACCCTGTGCCAAAAAGTAAAATATTCCAGCAATGATGGAAACATAACAAAAAAAGAGTATAATAATCCAACATGGAACAAGCACACAAATTAACGATTTCACTTCAAATTGCTGATATAATACTAAGTGTAACCTACTAAATAGGAAATCATGAGTCCTTACTAATGTTAGTTGATTAATTAAAAGCTTGATAGACCAATGAGAGAACTCAGCAGGTAAAGGCACTGTGACCGAGCGTGATGGCCTGAGTTCAGTCCTGAATTCACGCAGTAGAAAGAGTGAACCAATGTCCTCAAGTTGTCCTTTGACAACTTGGGTCCACACAGGGTCCAAAGAATGTGACCTTCCCCTAACACTCTAAATAAATAATTAGGTTTTAAAAATTACTTATTTAAAGAATTCAGCGATGTATACAGCTTCAATCACTCACTTGAAAGGGGGAAGTAGCCCACCAGGCAGCCCTCAACAAGTGTCAAAGACAGTGACATCATCAGACTTAGTAACAAGGCAGATGGAAGCTTGCGTGGGTCACATTGGAAGGACATCGCAGCATCCCTTCTGTGATCTTACTGCCAAAGTTACCTAGCCTCAGTCTGTGTGCGCACATCAGGAAAAAACAAAATTAGAAGATACTTTACAGAGTCAAAGAAGATTCAGATACTGTTCTGAGTCAGAGCTTTTGACCAAGTTCACAATACCAGAGGATTTACACTTTCTAACACTATGGAATAGCTTAAAGTAGCCATTTCCAAAATACACTTATTTTCAATTTTTTTAATTTTTATGTGTTACCTCTGACTGCCTTTCTTATTTTGGCATTTCAACAATATAAAAATTACAAAATGTGGCCGGGCGGTGGTGGCGCACGCCTTTAATCCCAGCACTTGGGAGGCAGAGGCAGGCGGATCTTTGCGAGTTCGAGGCCAGCCTGGTCTACAAATTGAGTCCAGGACAGCCAGGGCTATACAGAGAAACCCTGTCTCGAAAAGCCAAAAAAATAAAAAATAAAAAAAATAAAAAAAATTACAAAATGTTAAATTTAGTCCTCCCATTAGCTGGTTTGGGTATATTTTCCATTGCATTGGGTGTACTAACTGTACAAAAGTTCTATATTTGAGACTAAGATTAGCTAGTTTTTCTCAAGAAGAAATTTTCATCAGTCAAAGCATCAGACGTTAATTATTATAGATTTCTCTTTTTTATTGAAAACTGGAATAAATCCTGTTTTTAAATTTTACATCCAAATTAAAAGATAATGTAAAGTTACAAATGTTAATTCATAGAATTTTCAGTGGATTAAATGTGATTTGCACAAAGATGTCTTCTACCAGCCATCTCTAGTTCCTAGTGCTGTTAGAAGCTTTATTACTGTTTTGAACTTCTAGCCTACTTGATTGATTTTAAGACACTTTATATAGTTTACATGTCATCTTTTAAAACCTTGATTTATTTATTTTTCCATCAGAGTACAGTCGTTTTGAGGCTAAAATACATGACCTACGGGAGCAGATGATGAACAGTAGCATTAGTTCCGGGTCAGGTTCCCTTCGAACTAGCCAGAAGCGGTCCCTCTATGTCAGGTGAGTTTTACTTGAGCTTGTGACCTCACTCTGTGTGTGTGTGTGTGTGTGTGTGTGTGTGTGTGTGTGTGTGTGTGT
>CAJQZJ010033117.1:1013418-1031739 GCA_907164525.1 Lophiomys imhausi | reverse complement strand
GTGTGTGTGTGTGTGTGTGTGTGTGTGTGTGTGTGTGTATACTAGGGAACTAGTCGGTTGTCAACATATCTATCCCAATAGTCAACATACACTAAGTAATGTGTTTTACCTTTGCCTAGAGACACATTCATCATGGAGGCAGTCTATAGCTTTTTTAGTGCACTATGATTACAAATATAAATGAATGCTTCTTTTCTCAAAAAATTCTCTTTTGGCCCATTAAATCCTTTTCAGGGAGATTATCCTCAGGATATAATTGGAGATGGAGATAAATTTTATCATTGTTTAGAAATAACAGCAAAAAAAGCCATTCTGAAGTGTCTTAATTTGGAAATGGTTAATGAAATATGACTTATCCTTAGTTTGTAGTGTTATATGACAGTTACAAATCATATTAGGAACCAGGCATGGTGGCTTATGCCTGTAATCTAGAACTAGGAAGACAGAAATAAGAGCATCCCAAACCTGAGATCAACCTGGTCAACATACAAATGACAAGGGAAAATGCTCCCAGTACAAACAAAGTACAAAAGAACCTACACATTTTAGATATACAAACAAAATGTGATTGGCACTCTGAAACAGTATTTTTAAAATATTCTTGTGCATGTCTTTCAGGGAAATATGTAGGAAAGGGAGGAATTTTTAGGTCATACATACATATTTGTTTATTATTATACAAATTTATTATTATTATTTATTATTATTATACATTACAGAATTGGCTCTCCATATGCATAGTTTCCATAGTTTCCATAGCTATAAATTGAACCAACTGCAGATTGAAAATACTTGGGGAGAAAAGTCCAGATATTTGAAAAGCATAAAACTTGAATTTGCAGCCAGGTGTGGTGGCACACACCTTTAATCCTAGCCAGGACTGTTACACAGAAAACCCTTGTCTCAAAAAACAAAAATAAACAAACAAAAAAAACTTGGCCACATGTGCAAAGCAGTGCAGTCAGTGCACAGAAGTAATGTGACATTGACACCCTCGTCCTGCAGCACCCTGCATTTCACAAGTCCCCAGGCTCTCCATGACACCTTTATTTACCATTCACTTCACAGCCTCCAGTGATATAGACTGAATGGCTTTAATCTCCTTCTCATTCTCTGAACAGTACAATATAGCCATTATTTACACTGTATTAGGTATTTTAGAGTCAAAAATGAATCAAAGTATATGGGAGCCAACTGTGACACTCTGTGCCTACCATCCCAGCACTTGAGATGGTAGAGGCTCCATGAAGAGTTCAAGGACAGACTCCACTACCTGTTATATATAGGACAGCCTAGACTACATGAGACTAGGAAGGAAAGGAGAAGAGTAGGAAATCTATACAAATCCTACAACTTTTAGGAAAGGAAATTCACATCATCAAATTTTGTTACCTCTGGAGTCCTGGAACCACAACTGTGCTGGCAGATAATTTTCCAGAATGTTTTTACTCACATGCCTCACCCTAGTCACTTTGTATTCTTGTCTTTCCTTGGCATGTCTGGTTTTGTTACTGTGTTGTAAATCTAAACACCTTTTAATCTGTGTATAAGCTGTCTACCTTTCTTTGGTGAGTTATGTTCAAGTTTTGTTTTCCTGTTTCGTTGGCAGTACTGGGGCTTGGACCCAGGTTCGAGTCCTCATGCATGCTAATCAAGTGCAGCACCACTGAGCCACAGCTGCCCCCTAGAGGAAGGGCACTTTACCTTTTTAGCAAACTCAAGCAGTACCAGTGGTTATATCAGTCTAAGGCCCACACTCTGAGTAGCAATGTTTAGTATAGAAGAACTAAGTACAGAGAACTTCAGGAACCCACAAAAGCTTGTTTTAGTATACCTTTCGGCAGTTTTAAAGAATTCAGGGTGAAATTAAAAAAAATAACTTTTTATTCTGTTGTATGTCAGACATATTAAAGAGTAGAATAGTAAACATAAACAATATTCATGTAACTATTTCATAATTACCAGCTCAACAGTAATCAGTTCTGTCCCTTAAATACCTACCTATTCTGATCCTGCAGATAACTAAGTTTGTTCTTTTACAGTTTAGAGATTGAAGATTGTAATGGCAATCCTAATACAGGCTTTAGAAGTTTTTGGTATTGTGCCATTTCTATTTCTTGTAACAAATTTTAAAGAAATAGGACAGGTTAAAAGTGGTATAAATGAAGGCATTTAGAATCATTAATGTTGTAAAAAACAGTTTAAAGCAAACTGAAATGTCGAAATAACAGGTAAATTACAATTTATAAGTTAAACTGAATATCATTCAGGAATTTCAAGTGATTGTGTTGAAATCCATGTAGTAACATGAAAAAAGAATTTTGGGCCAGGCGTGGTGGTGCACGCCTTTAATCCCAGCACTCAGGAGGCAGAGGCAAGCAGATCTCTGAGTTCAAGGCCAGCCTGGTCTACAAAGTGAGTCCAGGACAGCCAGGGCTACAGAACAAAAACCCTGTCTTGAAAATAACAAAACAAAACAAAGAAAAAGAATTTTGGGGAGATAAAGAGATGGCTCAGAGGTTAAAACAGTTGCCCCTACAGTTATAAGGATCAGGGTTTGGAACCCTGGGACCCATGTAAATGTTGGATAGGTTTGGCAGCCTGCCTGTAATTCTACCCTTTAAAGGCAAAGACAGAGAGAGCCCCAGGGCAAGCAGAATAGCAAGAGAGACCAGCAGTGTCCTTAAGCTCTGGATTTTGTGGAGAGACAGGCCTCAGTGAATAAAGTGCAAGAGCTGCTGAGGATGATTGCCAACATCCACTTGGGGCCTCCACATGCATGCACAACCACACACACATGTGAAACATGCATATGTACACATGAAATGGAAAAAGGAAAAAATTAAAGTAAACTTTAAAATACCTGTTTTTACATGTGTTATCATACAGTAATCAATTCTACTTCTGTTTTTTAGGTGTGATTCTTTCATTGAAGTTTCTTAAGTTACAAAACAAAAATCTTAACAATTTTTACTGTTTCATCCCCTGGCAGTTTCATTCATGTATATATTTTAGTTAATTTTACCCCCATTATCCTCTCTGATCCCACTGAACCGTTTCTTCTTCCCACAAGTCTCTCTTTCATGTTTTGTTTTCTTTCCTTTTTACAACCCACTGAGTGTTTAGGGTTCCTTGAGCATTTGTGGGGAGGGGTCATTTGATGGGCAACCTACAATGACCACTGAAGAAAATGGCTCCCCCTCCCCTAATTCTGTTTTAAAATGTTTGAGTCCTTTATTTACAGTGAGAACTGTGATTAAGTCTTAAGACTGGTGACACAGCTCACCTAGTCAACAAAGTGCTTTTCACACAAGCATGGGACCTGATGTCTAAGAACAAATAAAAGCCTGCTGGAGTGGCACATGCCTGTGCTCCCAGCCCTTGGGAGGGAAACTGGGAGAATCCCATCTCCTCCAGTCAGTGAGCTCAGGGTTAGTGGGAAACAAGCTCAGAAATAAGATGGAGAGAGAGAGAAAAAGACACTAGAATTGACCTCTGGCCTGGACACACACACACACATAGTTTTTTAGAGAGTTATCGTTTTCTTTGCAGGTTAAAATCAACAGGTTTATTTTTTCACTCTTTTTTTTTGGTTTTTCGAGACAGGGTTTCTCTGTATAACAGCTCTGGTTGTCCTAGACTCACTTTGTAGACCAGGCTGGCCTCGAACTCACAGAGATCCGCCTACCTCTGCCTCCCAAGTGCTGGGATTAAAGGCGTGCGCCACCAATGCCCGGCTATTTTTTCACTCTTATGAGGTCTGTTTTACTTTGCAAGCAGAGCTGATGATTTCCAGAAACTGAGGCACATTGGACCTTTAGCCTCAAACTCCTTCGTCCCCAAAATGTTGTTGTCATCATTGTTTTCTCTCTCTAATGTTAGAAATTTGGGATTCTCTCTGTCCCTGAAAGTTTTCCCTTTTTCTTTTTCTAAATAAAAATTTTGCTCTCATTCAAAGAAGATATTTATTGAGAGATGAGTGCCTGTCACTTACGAGCTTTCAGGTTATGCAATGGGGCTGTGTTTTTAGTAGAGCGAGGCTTTTTACTAATATTTGTTGGGGGAGTTGTTTTACAAAGGAGTCTGTTATCAAAGGCGAATTGCTAAGGAACACTGACTTATTAAAACGTAGGCCCAGTGTCTCCAGCTCCCTTGGATGACTTGTTTGAGACAGTTTGCCATCTGCCGAGATTTGGATGGCCTCTGAAACCTAGGCACAGCAGGAAAGACGACGGTCTTATAACCCTGACCTATCTGTAAATCACAAAAGCACCTATTCCATCAGGATGTGGCTGCCTGTTTGCTCAAATGGAACTTGTCCCCTTTGCTGGTTTAGAAACTAAATGGTACCAAATATATTTTCTCCTTTGAGATTTTATGTGTGTATTTGGACTAATTCAAGATTACATTGTATTTGTGTTGTGTTCTACTTGGTTTCTTGCTGAGAAGTTTGTTCATAAACTATATGAGAAAAGTAAGGCATTTCTTTTACTACCGTTTGTTTTCTCCTGCCAATTCATGTTAATTTAGTTGAAAAAGTTAACTTTTTTCATAGAAAATCTAAAGTGCTTTGTAAAAATTCTATGATTATATGTGGTTTATATCTCAGCCTTGTTTAATTTTGATAATTTGCTTTTATTAGCTTTTAAATTCATGATACTATGTTTTCTTTATTTCTCTTTTCATTTCCTTTGATTTCAGAGCATGTAACTTCTAATGCCAGCGATAGTGAAAGTAGTTACCGTAAGTGTTTCATCTTACTTGTTCTTTTGTTTAAAAAAAATGGAATAAATATTTCTGAGTGGCTTTTTCCTTAGTGATACATTCTAAAAACTAAAAGTCTGATTCCTATGATTGTTAAACCAGGAAAAGCCAAGTAAAATTATAGATTTGAAAAGAGAAATCACGGGCTGGAGAGATGGCTCAGCGGTTAAGAGCACTGTCTGCGGCTGGGCAGTGGTGGCGCACGCCTTTAATCCCAGCACTCGGGAGGCAGAGGCAGGCGGATCTCTGTGAGTTCGAGGCCAGCCTGGTCTACAAAGAGAGTCCAGGACAGCCAGAGATACACAGAGAAACCCTGTCTCAAAAAAAAAAAAGCACTGTCTGCTCTTCCAGAGGACCCGGGTTCAAATCCCAGCACTCACATGGTGGCTCACAACCATCTATACTGGAATCTGATGACCTTTTCTGACATGCAGGTGTACATGCAGACAGAGCTCTCATCTATGTAAAATAAATAAATCTTTAAAAAAAAGAAAGAAAGAAAAGAGAAATCACTTGAAAGTTGAGTACCTTTAACCCAAAATCCCAAACGTTCAGCAACAACATGACACTCTGAAAGTTTCAGATCTTGGAACATTTAATATTTCAAAATTTTAGTTTTAGCCAGGGTGGCTATGTAGATATTTTTAAATGCATAAAACTCTACATCTGAAATATTTTTGCTACAAGCATTTTGTCTAAGGAGTCCTCAGTCTGCAAATACAGAAAGGTTAAGTTCAAGGTTTTAATGAAAATGAACCCATTTACCAACTTATTTGTGCATACTATACATAGTATGTGGATTTGTATCTATCTTATAAGAAGTAAATATCTGATGGGGATAAACTTGTATTTTCTTATTTCCTTTAATAATTTGGTTTCTAACATAAGCACTAAAAGGAAGTTTGTTAATAATGCTAAATTATCATTAGTTTATTTCCTTTTTATTCTATGCAACCACTGCTCAAAAAGCATACTATTTACTCTCTTGATGTTAATTGAACTATACAAATAGGAATTTTTAGACAAATTGGGATATGGAAGAAGGGGAGAGTATGAATATCAATTGTAGCAACTTAAAAATTAAAACTGTTTTTCTAACTTTTTTTACTGCTGTCTAAAATGAAAGTAATCTTGATCACAGATGAGTACGGCTGCTCAGAAGGTTAACCCCGTTACAAGTTCCAGATACTTCATGCTGGCAATATATACTTTTAACCCTCATTCATTTGTTATATATTTTCTCTGCATAATAGCTATGTAATTTGAAGAAGAGGAATGGGAAAATAATTTCTTTTATTTCAGCATTTTATTTACTTATAACCAGAATTCACTGTAGAGTAGCTGAGTAGTTTTCTAGACTAACAAGAGGTAATGAAAGTATATACTGTCTTTTCTCACCTTTTGCATGAATTATTAAGTTGTGGAATATCCAACTGCATGTTTTTGTAGTATGTGAACCATATTTTACATCAGTAATTTTTGTTTTGTTTTGTTTTTTGAGACACTCACTAAGTGTAGCTGGGACTAGCCTGGAACTCTACATAGAACAGGCTAGCCTTGAACTCATAGAGATTTGACCTGCCTCTGCCTCCAAAGTGCTAGGATTAAAGGTGTGCACCACCATGCCTGGATACATCAGTAATTAAACAAAAACAAGATCATGAAGTATCTGTTTTGTGGTAATACAATAATGAGATTAGAAGCAAGCACATACAGTGTAAAGCAAGTACAGATATATGAGCCGTTATTACATATTCATAGTGCCAGCAGCTGCACGTGCTAGTGCACACATTGCAAACCAGTCACAGGTGGTAGAGCTGCTACAGGATCTTGATCAGGAGGGTGTTTTC
This sequence comes from Lophiomys imhausi, assembly GCA_907164525.1. Taxonomy (NCBI): domain Eukaryota; kingdom Metazoa; phylum Chordata; class Mammalia; order Rodentia; family Muridae; genus Lophiomys; species Lophiomys imhausi. Next base: position 1,025,125 of record CAJQZJ010033117.1, on the reverse strand, counting down.
CAAATACATCATTCAGTGCTCATTGCTCTCATTCAATCACTGAATGTTTCGTTTTCCACAGTACATGCTAAAACTGGAGTTTTAATTATTGTCATGGTGTTCAGATACAGTTGGTAGGGTTTCTTTTCATTTATAATATTTCCAAAGCTCTTTTAATTTAAACTTCAGATGCTTTAACATCTGAAGTGCTTTTGTGATCAAAACAAAATTATAATTATTTTTTAAAATAAATATAACTTTAAATAAATATAGTCAGTTGGAACAAAATCAGTATTTTCTGTGGCTTATTGGGTTTTTCTGATTTCGATTTTGTTTTTGTTTTGTTCTGTTTTTTCGAGGCAGAGTCTCACTTCGTAGTCCAGGCCAACCTCAAACTGGCAGTCCTCCTGCCTGAGACTCAAAGGCTGGAGTTATAGGCAGGCAGTCCCACACCCAGCCACAATACATATTTATAGTAAATGTTCTATATCCTGGGAGAAGCACTGCTTGTTGGTTTTGTTTTTGTTGTAGGGGGCAGCTTTATTGTTTGGTTTTTGTAGTACTGGAGATCAAACTCTGGCAGCCTGCCAGTAAGTTAAATCTCCAGTCAGAAATGAAGATTTTAATGGATATGATGATCTATAAATAAAAGAAGCACATAATACCATTAGGTTATGGGAAAATACTACATTTATGTTTTGTCTTATATTTGTCAAACTTACTTTTATGGTTTAATAATTTCCCCTTTGTTCTAAGTCTTGCCTTGGATAATTTATGACATAAGTACCGTTTTTGTGTATCTTGATTATTTCTCAGAAAGTCCTAATATCTTACATGTAAAGACTTAGTTGTGTGGAGCAGGGCTACATTGGCATTAGTTTCTTTACAGATTCTCTTATTCTTGCTTTTAACTTTCCAATAGGTGGTCAAGAAGAATATGTTTTATCTTATGAGCCAGTGAATCAGCAAGAAGGTTTGTGAAGTTTGTTGATGTTTTATAGCCTTATTTAAAAGTGTATTTCAAGGCCAGTGACTGGACTAAGTGGATAGAGTGCTTGCTGTTAGACCTAATGACCTCAGTTCACACCCCAGAATGACACGGCAGAAAGAGAAAACCAGCTCCCACAAGTTATCCTCTGACCTACACACGCACACATTAATTACAATAAATTGATTAGTTATTATAAAATGAAAATAAATATGCTTTTTACTTTGAAAATCAGACCATTAGATGCAAAAATATTATATCAGAATTTTGTTTCTTTAACTTTATATGTAGAAAATTGCTATATGAATGTCAAGAAGCATTTAACCCAGAGAATATTAGGACCAAAGCATTTTACGTTGACTGGTTTTTATTGGTGTTGTATTTGCGAGCCACCGCTTTTCAGCATGTTTAATATTGTATTACTACCCTTGCAATAGCACATTTTAGGAATGTCAGAGACATTTTTAAGCTTCTCTAGTTCACCAAGCAGGCTCCAGGCCCTTTCTGTTTCACTCGTCGTATCTTTCTTTTGTGTCTCCCTTCTCAGCCCTCTGAGCACAGTGTTGCTGAGATTCTTAGCACTGGTCGGTCCCCTTCTTCAACATGGCCCACTGCCCTCCACCAGGGCATCTTTCTACACCACTAACGGCATCCCATCACTTCCTATACCCAGTTGATTTTGGTTTTGTCTTTGTCTGTTTTCTTAGTTTTTAATATAAAAACCATCAGTAAAACATACTTTGTTTTCATTTTTACAATAAAATGTGTTAAAACATCTAAGATGCTAAATTTAACTTGATTGACTTCAAAGATTTTAATAAGGGTTTGTCCACAAAGTAATATTTAGTTGAGAACATGATGTAGAGAAAGAACAAAAAAAAGAGAGAGAGAGATTCTTCATAATAGTTCTGAATGGCTTTGTTCTCTGCTGAAATAAAACACTCTAGCATTTATTAAGTGTTCATTCCTTTTAATGTGTTTATCTTTGTAGTTGATTACACCCGACCAGTCATTATATTGGGACCCATGAAAGACAGAGTAAATGATGACTTAATCTCAGAATTTCCTGATAAATTTGGATCCTGTGTCCCTCGTGAGTAGCCTAAATTAAAGCTGTTTAACATTTCTGTCACTGTGTTTGATAGAAGTAAATGAAACTTCTTTAAAGATTATAGTTAATTGTTTTACTAAATATTCCTTCATCAATTTATTTTCTCTTTTTTAGATTTAAAAGTATTGTGTTAAACTTTTTTAAAAAGGAATGAGTTAAGTAGAAGATATATTTATTTTGTTTTTAAATATTAAACACTTCCCCAAGTTCTTTTTTATTGAAGATACAACTAGACCAAAACGTGACTATGAGGTGGATGGAAGAGATTATCATTTTGTGACTTCAAGAGAGCAGATGGAAAAGGATATCCAGGAGCATAAGTTCATTGAAGCTGGCCAGTATAACAACCATCTGTATGGAACGAGCGTTCAGTCTGTGCGAGCAGTCGCTGAGAAGGTTAGCCCCAGATCCACCTGAAGTACAGTTTCTAATAAAGGACGCTTTTACTTTAATTGTGTTTAAAAATATAATATAGCTGACCTTATTAATGTTATTGCTTTATTTGAGTAAATGCTTGATTTTGAGCGACTTAGAAAATACATACAAGATGGGCTGGAGAGATGGCTCAGCCGTTAAAGGCTAGGCTCACAACCAAAAATATAAGAAAATACATACAAGAAAAGGTTGTCAAATCTGAAAGTGAGATGACCGCACACATCTGTAAAACAGGAGGTGGTTTTCTTACGGCCTTCTCCCTGCTGGAGCCACACCTTGTCCTGGCTAAAGTCACCAGTGTTCCTGAGAAAAAATGAGTCAGGTGTTAAGGAAAGGTGCCCAAAAACTCTCCTGAGTCTTCAAAGACAGCATAAAAACCCCAAAACAATGTAACAACAGGTTTTGGGGTTCGGGTTTTGTTTTGGGTGAGAAGGAAGTGGCTGTTCAAGACAGGGTTTCTCTGTATAGCTCTGGCCATCCTGTAACTTGCTCTGTAGACCAGGCTAGCCGCAACCTCACAGAGATCCACCTGCCTCAGCCTCCCAAGAGCTGGCATTGAAGGTGCCCAACAACAAGGTTTTTGCTTTTGTTTGGTTTGGTTTTTTAAACATTCTCTAACATATTCTGATAATATATTGACTTTAGATTAAAACAGTTCTTATAACGAGATCAAGGTGATGTGCTGACAGGAACACTTACTAGATATCGTCCCCCACTGAGCATAGCAGGTATATACCACCAACTACTTTATACTTGTAAAACTAAAGTAACTGATGCTGAACACTGTTTACAATGAAACTATAAATGACTAGAAAATCCAAAACCAGCTGGGCGTGGTGGCGCACGCCTTTAATCCCAGCACTTGGGAGTCAGAGGCAGGCAGATCTCTGTGAGTTCAAGGCCAGCCTGGTCTACAGAGCTAGTTCCATGACAGCCAGGGCAACACAGAGAAAGCCTGTCTCAAAAAAAAACAAAAAAAAAAAAGAAAGAAAGAGAGAGAGAGAAAGAAAGAAGAAAATCCAAAACTAAAGGACAAGCCAGCTGGGACCTACTTGCCACTTGCTTTTTCTTTCTCTCCTTTTTTTTTCTTAAATATGTTCTTGCTGTGTGGCCCATGCTGACTTTGAACTTCAGATCTCTTACCTTAGTTTCTTGGGTTCTGAGATTGTAAACTTAAGCCATTATACCTATGGAAAGTTTTTTATTAAGAATCCAAAAAAGGAAAGAAAGAAAAGACTATTTCTCAACTCATTTTAGAGTATAATCCTAAGATTTCATAGGACTGTGCATTCACTCAGTGGTTTGAGTAAATGTTGAACCCCAGGATTCAGTCGCCAGTGCTACCAAAGAAAGGCAAGGAAAAGAGAGGGTGTAGTCTGTAGACGAGGATTCCTCATGATCATTGATGTAAAATTCTAAATAAACTTTGAGCGAATTTAATCTAACAGTATGTCAAAAGGATAATATATCATGACCCAGTCAATCTGTCCAATGAATGCAAGGTGATTTTAACATTATCAAATCAGTCAGTAGGAGGCATAAGCAGAAAAATCATAACATTGAGGCCAGGCTGGACTACATAGTGAGCTTCATGCCCACCTCGGCTATTTAGTAATACCTAGTCTCAAATAAAATAAAATAAAAAGAGCAATAGTAGACTAATAACTAATAGAGAGAAGGACAGTGGATAAAAGTTGTATTTGATGGCTGTAGACTCGGTACCTATGTGAGTGTCTCGTTTAACCTGCTAATAGTAAAACCAGCACATGTTGATAAGCAAAGATACATTTAAGCATTTTAACTCAGTATAGTTTACCTTATTAAGCCATGTAGTCATCTCAAACGTGCAGAAAATTCTCTTCCAAAGTCTAATATACATTATTGAGTAAATAAAGGAGACATGCTGGGCATGATGGAGCACGCCTTTAATCCCAGCACTCAGGAGGCAGAGGTGGGCGGTTCTGTAAATTCTAGGCCAACCTGGTTACAAAAGGAGTCCAGAACAGCCAGGACTGTGTAGAGAAACCCTGTCTCAAAAAGGGGGTGGGGGATGACATAAAAACAACTCTCTCAAACTGATAAGGATGTCTACCCGAAAACAGCCCTAAGAGCCAGTCAGCTGATTCATTTTGTAAGGTACTTGCTGTAAAGTCTGACAACTTAATTAGATCCTGAGGACCTAAATAATACAAAAAAAGAACTGACTTTTTCTCAGTTGCCCAACTGTCCTTTACACAGACCCTGTGGCCCATATGTTCCCAGTCATATATGCACACATATCACACAAAATAAATATAATTTTCAAAGTTTTGAGGTTCTATAGGTAGTATCATACTAGATGGTTAAAAGCCTCAGAGCTTGCTCCCAAAAATAAGAAGACAGATGCCTCTAGCTACTTCTTCTCAATAGTGTGTTATAGGACCCACTCAGTGTAGCAAAACAAGAAATAAAATTGATCCAGAGTAGGAAGAAAGAAATTGTCTTTATTTTCATATGATATAATTGTATAAAAAATAAAAGTCTTCCCAAAAAAACACTATAATAACTTATAGCAAGGTTGAAGCATACCAAATCATGATACACTAATGAATTATAATTCTAAATTTACCTTTTTTTTTTTTGGTTTTTTGAGACAGGGTTTCTCTGTGTATTCTTGGCTGTTCTGGACTCACTTTGTAGACGAGGCTGGCCTTGAACTCCACCTGCCTCTGCCTCCCGAGTGCTGGGATTAAAGGTGTGTGCCACCACACCTGGCAATTATACAGCTGTGAACTGCCATGTGGTTGCTGGGATTTGAACTCGGTTTCTTTGGAGGAACAACCAGTGCTCTTAACCACTGAGCCATCTCTCCAGACCCCAAGTTGAAATCTTTTAAAATGTTGTATTTACAGTAAGGAATTACTGCTAAATAAATGGAGACAGAGGCCATTTTCAAGGATTGAGAGACTTAATATGATTTAAATATCAAATATTCCTGAATTCCCACAGACTTTTTTTAAAAGAAATTTATGTCATAATAATTCTAAAGTCTAAATGCAAAAAAATATATAGAATAGTGTTCTAGTTTCATTTCTGTTAGTCTGATAAAATGCCCTGACCAAAGCATCTTTAGGGGTTTATTTAACTTATAATTCCAATGATAGTCCATTTTTGAGGGGATTCATAATCGTAGGAACTCAAAGCAACTAATGGCAGCACGTCCACAAGTAAAACCTTTGCTTTCTTTCCTCTCATACAACTCAGTCCACAAAATTGTCCCACCCACATCAGGATGAGGCTTCCCAGCTCGTTTAACAGCCCAGACAATCTCCCTCTACAGCCATAGCCATAGGCCAACCTGACTTCCTCACTTGAGGCTCTTCTTTAAGGGGATTCCAAGTTTTAGCAGTGACATTTAAAACCATCGAAAGACAGTTGTGTAAAATAGCAAAGGTAGAGAACTCATACTGCTTAATTTTAATACTTTAAATAATAATGATAATAATAACAGTAAGATATCAGTATAAAGATAGCCATATAGATCCAAAAGGGCCGCACACGGAAGAATTCTAAAATAAGCCTAGAATGGGTACGCACATGCCGTTTCAGCTCCTCAGGGTTGAAACAAGAGAATCACTTGAACCCAGGAGATAAAGGCCAATCCTGGCAACATATCAAGACCCTATTGTTTCAATCAAGAAAAAATATTTTTAATCCTGTAATAGAAACCACACACATGGTCATCTGGAAAAAGGAACAAATTCTGTGAAGAAAAGGATAGATAGCTTCTCAACATGTGATACCAAAACAATTAAGCGACTTCAGTTGATCCCTTTACAAAAGTAACTCGAGAATGTATCATCAGTCTCAATTCTAAAACTATGAACTTCTAAGGAAAGTCATCAGGAGGAGCTGGAGCAATGGCTCAGCAGTTAAGAGCACTGGTTGCTCTTGTGAGGACCAGTTCAGTTCTCAACACCTCCATCTGATGGCTCATGTCATCCTGTATCTCCAGTTTCAGAGGATCCAATGCCTTATTCTGGCCTCCAAGGGCAGTAGGCACATATGTGGTGCACTTACATGCAGGCACTCATACATAAAATAGAAATAAGTTATTTTTCAAGAAAAATCATGACAAAGATATGTTGAATGCACTGTCCACAGAAGAAAAAGGTTCACCAAAATTAAAACTGTGCTTTTGAAAAAACACTAGTCAAAGGGAAATGTGGCAGCACCTAATAAAATTACACATGCGTTTATCCTTCCACCAAGCAGTTCACTTCTAAGGATTTTTCCCAAATGCACACTCCAATAATATGAAAAATGCATTTGTAAAAGGATTGCCATGGCAGCCTTATGTGTAAGTGTGAAATATTGTGAACTATTAAATGCCAAGATAAAGTGATTGAAAATCAGAAATATCTATGCAATAGAGTTCTTTACAGTTAATAAATGGTGATGAAGTATCTATGAATTGATCTGCAACATGCAGACGGATCTGTGATTTAATATTTTAAAATGTGAAATAAGGAAACACATCTACAGAGTTGTGCAGACACAGGAAGAACTAATCAGAACCTAAGGAGAATAGTCACTAACAGAGGGAAAGTGGGAGAGGGTCAGAGACGTTAGGGTGACATTTGCTTGAGTAAATGTTTGTGTATAATTTTGAAATTTAAAATTAACATTTGATTGTCAAGGTAAATTAGTAACTGATTATAAAATGTGGGGCTAAGTAAAAATTGAGTAGTCCATGAAAGGTAAGCAAATACATGAGTGAGAAGATGGAGGGGAAGCTTTCCTTACATGCACTGTCTAATCAAGGTCAGGGAATAACAAAGTTGGGAAATCTTTCTTGAAAACCTCATGGTAACAATTATTTCTAGCAAGAACATTAAGAGATGATTAAAATCATGTCTTAAAATAATAACAATAAGTCACATTTTGTGAGAAACAATATTATTTATACACTGGGAAAGTGTGTATGAAATACTTTTCTTCCCTAGTTACAAAGGCAAAGATAATTTTACGATGGAGAAATTTTAAGCAGACAGAAGTTTAAATCACATTGTCATTAGAAATGGGAAAAATAGGTATCACATACCTTCTTGACATAATGAACTAAAAGCAGGATACCTCTCAGATGTATTCCAGAAATGTGTAACACCCTCTGATAGTCAAGAGGCAGGCTAAGCCAAATTAAGGCATGTCCTACGAAATGAATAATCTATACTCTTCAAAATGCCTAGATCTGGTTAGAGAGAGTTGACTCACGGGGTCAAGTGCTTATTGGTTAGAATTGGGACCTGTGTTCCCATCTCCAGCACATATGTAAAATTCAGGCAGGTTAAAGTTGAACAGGGAGGAGACAGGTGGGTCCCTGGAGCTCACAGGCTAGCCAGTCTCCCTAAACAATGAGACTGGGTTCATGGGCAAGCTTACCTTAAAAAGTAAAATTGAGTCCAGCAATGGTGCCTTCAATCCCAGCACTCAGGGGATGGAGCTCTATGAGTTCAGGGCCAGCCTGGTCTGCAGAGCAAGTTCCAGGACAGCCAAGGCTGAACAAACCCTGTCTCAAAGGCCAAAAAAAAGAAAAGAAAGACAGACACCTGATGTCAGCCTCTGGCCTACACATGTGAACATAAATGTAAAAAATTAAAATAAAAATTTCAGTTTTTTAATACTGTGAGTACATTATTTACTTTCTATATGTTTGGTGTGTTTTACAATATTAATTTTTATTGTGAACTATTAAATTGAGTATTGTTTCTTAACATAAGCTCTAGTCTTTAAATTACAAGGCATTTTTATGAAATTGAGGACCTAATTTTAAATATTACCATAAAATGTATTTAATTTTCATTATATACGTTCCTGTGTAACTTGGAAATGCACATCTATAATAATAATGGAAATGACCTTTTTGTGTCAGTGAATTTGTCATAAAAGTTATGTAAATCCCGAATTGGATTTTCCAAATAGCAGTTCATGGCATCTTCTAGCCCCCAATAAAATGAGGACTGGAAGAATAGAATAGTGGTAGTGAGGAACTAAGAGACAATTCAGTTGTTAGAGTGTGTACTGCTCTCCAGAGGACCTGAGTTTGATTCCTGGCACCCACATCAGGTAGCTCACAGCTCCAGAGAAAGGATTCATCATTTTCTTCTGGTCTCCTTGGGCACACACAGGCATATACATAAATAAAAATAATTTTTTAAAGAATAGTGGTTGTGAGCTTTTTCAGGTTTACTGAGTGACAGATGTTCCACAATTCTAATATCTTTCCACCTTCTGTTGGCCATGCCATTTTATGAAATGAAGTTTGTTAATGCTCTTTTATTTGTATATTTTAGCATATATGGATACAGGTGTAGCAGAGGAGGGATTGGATCCCCTGAAGCTGTAGTTTTACTGGTGGCTGTTAGCTGCCCAACCTGGGTGCTATGAACTAAACTCAGATCCTCTGTAAAAAGAATACACATTTTTTTTAACTGCTGAGCCATCTATCCACCCATTGAGAAGTTACTGGTCTGTAAAAGCTAGGAATATGAGAATTATGTTTTAATTCTTTCTGGCTTTGAGAATAGAAAAGTAATTATTTGTAATCATTGCTTTCTTCATTTAATTTCCCTTCTGAAATTTACCGGTAAATGACAATTTTTCTTGAAGTAAAAAGGATCTAAATGAAGCACAATTTAGATTGCGACCTGTAGTATAACTGAAAGGATTTGGTCTCCTTATTTAATTCTCTTCTTTATTGTTTCCATTTTAGGGCAAACATTGTATCCTTGATGTGTCTGGAAATGCCATAAAGAGGTTGCAGATTGCACAACTTTACCCAATATCTATTTTTATTAAACCCAAATCTATGGAAAATATCATGTAAGTATAAACGCCTGGCATGTCCCCTTTAACTGCACATCACTCAGTCTTGGGTTACTTATTTGTCCTCCTTGCATCTCATTCTCTGCATCCACAAAGTGGAGATAGTAGTATTTGTACCTGTCTTAGAAGATGTGTGAGATTGAGTAAGAATTGTGTGACATGAGCCATCATTGTCATTGTCATCATTCATATTATTAAATGGGCAGTGCAGCTTTATGATAACCATTAAAAAGATAAAAGGATGGTAGTTCCCTGACTGACAAAAGATGTGAGATGGCTCCATAAATGCACTTGCCACCAAGCTTGACAACATGAGGTTAATGTCCAAGATCCACCTAGCAGAAGAAGACTCCTGCAAGTTGCTCCCTGGCCTCCACACATGAATACATTCGGATACATAGGCACCCCCCCCAACATACACGCACATACATTCACATACGTGAATGTAATTTAATTTTTTTAGTAGAATTAAGTAGAAAAGAAAATGCAAATAAAAACAAGTAGAACAAAAAAAAAATAATATCAATGGGCCTAAAGATCCCGTTCTTATATTTTTGGTTGTGAGCCTAGCCTTTAACGGCTGAGCCATCTCTCCAGCCCAAGATCCCGTTCTTTAAAACCCTGTACTCGAGAATAAGACTGTATTCAATATATGCAAAATTCACATTGATTTTAAATACATGACAGTTTCCAGACTGTCTGCTGGAGTACAATTTTCAAGAAATCATAGAAAAATTAAATGTTTTGAACTACGTACAAAAGCTAACAAGCTTAATGTAATGTTATTGGTGAATGAGATTACATAGCCTGTAAATGTTATCATAGACGAAACCAAACATCAGGCGTGTTGCCAGACACCCAATCTCAGGGCTGAGGAGCTCAGAAGGCCTGCTGAAAATGCAAGACCAGCTTGGACTACAGAGTTTAAAAGAGACTGTTTCAAAACAGTATAAGCAAGGAGAGAAGTTGGAAGTCAGCCATAAATTCAAAGAAAGCAGAAGAGAAATTAATATAATAGAAAATCAGCATATAACAGAGAAGATCAATGTGAAGATGTTCTTTGAAAATACAGTAAACATTAATGACAAGAAACAAAGTCAGGCATTTCCATGATGGAAGTGGATCATCAGTGTTGGCTTGTGATTGTTACAGCTTGACACAGGTGGCCCGTAGAAGTGAGGCGCTGCTCACAGTGCACTTAAAAGGGTCTCCAAACAGTTGGCACACGCTCAGCATGGCACTGGCTGTAAGCAAGTGAAAGCCATGATGTCCTATGTTACCACCTACCCATCAGGATAGTGAAAATGGAAAAAGGCAGCACACCTTTGACAGAAACCCAGAGCATCTGACACACCTCACAGTCTTGTAAGTGTTGCTTGGTGAATCTACATCAGTAAGTTTACAGCAGCTTCAAAACTTGACATACGAAGAATTTATGAGTACTAGCCTAGAGCTCTCTTTCCTAAATAGATAAAACAGAAATGGTTGCTTGTGTTAACCATACCTGCTTGCCAGCAGAAGTGCTGTTTATATAGGTAGCTAAATGACCACCACCAGCCGAATATATCAATTAGACATTTTTACAATGAAACATTATGCAAAAATAACCATGAGCAATCTCCAGCTATGTTCAAATGCATAGTGGAGTCTTACAGTTTTGAATAAAGATCTCACATTAAAAGTACATCCTCTCTGCAATTCCGGGTTACACTTCAAAAACTAACTAGAAACAGACAAAAGGAAAGAAAATCTTACATGGTCTTATACCTAATAAAGTATAGTAACCAAGCAGAATGTAAGGCTGATTTTAATATTTAAAACTCCATCAGGGACTAAGGTTCAGAGTAGGCACTTGTCCATCGTAAGCAAAGCGTGGTGGTAAGAGGTAGTAGAATAAATACCCAGGCTGGACTTCGCACCAAACAGATCTGCAAATAATGACCGTGCCAGTAACCACCCCGCCTGCACTACAGTTCTCCGGCAGTACCTGTCTGTTTGACTTATTTTGGAACCTTGAAATCTTTTGAAGCCTACAGCTTCCTGGAGTTGGTTTAAAAGGTTAATTTCAGTTCTCAGTGTGGTGTCAGCCCCCCTCCCCGACCCTTTTTTAAGCCCCATAGCAAACACCCATCCATGTACTTCTTCAGTCTGGATAGAATTTTTTTTTTTTTTTGGTTTTTCGAGACAGGGTTTCTCTGTTTAACAGCTCTGGCTGTCCTGGACTCGCTTTGTAGACCAGGCTGGCCTCGAACTCACAAAGATTCGCCTGCCTCTGCCTCCCAAGTGCTGGGATTAAAGGCGTGCGCCACCACCGCCTGGCTAAAAGTATC
>CAJQZJ010033117.1:981039-1004184 GCA_907164525.1 Lophiomys imhausi | reverse complement strand
ACTAGTGTAAATTGTAAATTGGTGTCTCTACAAATAAGGAAAGACTTGGAGATTGCCTTGCTAAGAGTCACACAGTGAGGACGTGAGGTGGAATAAGTTAGTCCCATGGCAGCTGAACACAAGGAGATTTTATACTGTCACAATCTCAGTGAAGTATTTAGACTACAGTTGAGGACTTCGATTAGTGTGTTCTTTTATCCAGGAGTTTCATATACTTATAAATATTCCACATTTGAACCCATTTCATAATGTCCTTAAGTTGAGGGGAAATGAGATAAAGTGTGATCAGCTACACGTTTCTGTTCACTTCCTGTTCTATAGCCTCAAGCTCCTGTGCAGACCTCCAGCAGATATGCAAGCCCCTGCTGAACACCGGAGTATTTAATCCAATGATGGCAGTTGGGGTGATTAAACAAAATTTGTCTTCTGAACTATTAGAGCTGACAACCTTCTAAGACTCTACCTTTAGCAATGTTCCATGTCATGAAATAGAAGCCAAGAAATCCTATGTCCTCCAGAGTTCTGCTAGTCAGCACACTGTTAGAGCCCCTTAACTGCTGCCTCCTACCACACTGGTTCTGTTGCTCCCGTGGAAGGTTGTCCCATCCTCAGACATGTGAATTACTAAAGGAAGAATTGTAAATGCCAAGAAGTTGATCATCCTCTGTTGAGACAAGTTCATAGGTGTCACTTTGCTGGCCAAAATCGGAACTGTCTAATGTCTAATTTCATGTGGTCCAGTGTTGGGGACATCACCTCATCCTCCAGAGCTGTGCAGTGTAACATGAAGGGTAGCTGGGTTTGAATGGCAGCCGTCAGCAACATGAGCCTGCTGCTTTCTTTGTACTTCCTAAAATGGAGATGCTTTAAAGTAAGCCGTAAAGTGTGTTAGGTCAGAATACGCTGACAGCTCCTTTTCCTTTGGTCTGAAACCTGGAGTCTCTCCTCCTCCTCCGTTCATGGACCTGACCAATAAAGTTGAGATGGAACCTGGACACCTTGCAGGGTTGTTCTCAGGCCTGGGTAGTGGGTCCAGAACAGCAGTCACACTTCAGATACTGGACGTCATGCCTCCATTCTTCCTTACGCTCTGCATGTATTTGTGCTTAGTAACCAGACTGACAGTGCTGTCAACTGTCCGTCACCTATGGAGAATCTTCCTTTGACAAGTTAGATACATTATTCTGGCCCTTCTGGTCATTTTCACTCATCTAAGAATACCTTTTTGGTCAGAGATGCTGTGAGTTATCCAGTATAACTCAGCTTGTAACACGGAACTGGAAGACATCTGGGTTTCGAGTCTGCAGTTTCATAACCAAATCTCTTAACAAGTTCTCCAGAATCATTGGTGCCAGAAACAGTAAGACCTAGATAGTAGAGTAGAAAATACTACCGAAGTCACGTTATTCATTCCACACGTTAGTACTGGTCGCTACCTCATTGATTCCTTTGTCATGGGCTACACATCATTTGCTTTCCATTCTTCTTTTAAATATGATTACCTAAGAGCTGACAAAACACATTGTCTGCTGAGCAGAGTTGGTCAAGTAGCTTGATACTACTGAAACCTTGGGGAGGAGGTACCAATATGGTAGAGTTTCATACTACAGCTGTCCTAGTTTCTGTAAACCAATGGTAAAAACAAAAAAAAAAAACTGGTACTAGAGGAGAATGAAGGCTGGAATGAGATCCCTGTAGCAAATGGTTAGCTCCAGCTTCAGCTGAGACCCTACCTAGGGTGTAGAGTGTTAGAGGGAGATTCCCAACATCCACCTCTGACCTCCACAGCCACAGGTGCTTCCACATATTCAAACGCACAACACATGAAAAAAATTTCAGTACATTGAAATAATTACAATTAAATACATGCATACACCTTTTGAAAGTCATGCTGTAGCTGCCATGAAAACAGTTTAAATATGACTGAGAGCCAAATGTTCCCTTTTCCCATTTCCTGTCTTGATAACTGAGGAGAGGATCCAAGATACAGGAAAACCCGTGAGTGCCCAAGCCCAAGAAAATGACACCGTGATTGTACATAACTCCTGCATAGCTTCCTAAGTGCTCGGGTCACCTGTGCTTCTGGGAACACCTAGCTCTGATCCCTGTCTTGGTACCCAAAGGAGTCGTGGAGCTAATTCCCAAAGATACCAAAAGATGGCTCTGGTCCAAGTAACAAAAACAAGCCATCCTACTAGGAAACCATTCATGGACAGACAGATGTCTGTTGGTTTTTTGTTTTTGTTTTTTGTTTGTTTGTTTTTCAGAAAATCTGGTTTTTTGAACTCCAAAAGGTTATAGCTTGTTTCCCATACATATTAGTTGCCTGATTTCTTTGGGTAGTAACCCTGTGAATTTTAAATAGTCTACTACATGATTTATAGAAACATAGCTCGAGTGCCATGTATTTTAAGGATCCTTTCATCATCTGGTTCCACAGTGTGAAAGTACAATTTGCAGATGGCACACAGTCCTCGGCTGCCTCCTCCTGTGACTTCTGTCATGTTTATTTCTTTTATTTTTTAAATCCTTTAGGAATCTTGATCTTTATCCAGCACAGACATTTGTGTGTATACTTAACTCTGCTTCTAACAGTGACTAGTGATGGGTTTTGTTTGAACTGTCTGTACTGATAATCCTGTTTGCACTGGTGAGTGAATTTCTTAAAAAGAACTATGGAATATGAACAATAACTAAAATTAATGTATACTCCTTTCTTAATGTAAAAAATATGTGGAAGTCAGTACATGGAACAATTGCCGTGTGGAAGTTGCTAATGAGTGCACGATGGGAATTTTCTGTAGGGAAGATGAGTGATCTAATCTCTAAGACACCCTCTTTGGGGTGTCTAAAATTAGGCTCACTCACCTCCCAGATGGAGCCGCTACAGCAGTGTGGATGAACACTCCATATGTCCCACAGTGTCTCTACAAAAAGATTTTCTAAATCTTGTGAGTCGTTTAATCAAAAATACCTACTTCCCCAGTGATATTTAGGACTGGAAGAGACAATTTTCTGAGGATAGCTCCATTTCTCTTAACTTTCAGTACTTAGTTGGGTTCAGCTCTTCTCTCCCTGTGGCTAACGATGGCTGTATTCTCGGCTGTTCTTCCAGGCACCTACACTTCAACACTGGTGCTTTTGATCTGTCCCAACTTTTCAGTCACCAAATACTACTAATTCTTCCCGAACATCACTCCTACTGACATCACTCCGGTCCAGGTCTAGGCAGTTACTGCAATGTCCCTTTAAATCATCAAGGGTTCACAGGTTGTATCCTGGCTGATCCACCTACCAGCAGGTAACTCCTAAGTGCATCTTGAACTGTGCCTCCCCTCAGTGCCCTCCATCAGTCCTCAACCCGCACTGATCCATTTGCCTGTGTGGTCCCTAGAATGGAGGATGTGCTCACTGAGTCAGCCGCCACCTGTTCTCTACCTTTTGCGTGTACTGCTGAGCATGCCATGCCTCTCCTGCAAATCCCTACCTCTCTAACATCACTTCCCCACAGTGTGCCTGCCCTCCCCAGCAAACCCCTGCTTTTCTCCATAGCTGTTCATAAGGTTTCTCTTACAGGAGGCTTCCCAGTGACAGCCTTTGCCCTCTGAACTCCACAGTCCTCAGACTCATTTTACATTGCAGTTCTGTGCCCCTTCTCCCCTCCCCCAGCAAGTGCCTAGGGTAGGAGTGTGAGCCCAGTCCTCACTGTCGTGATTTCTCACTGGCTGAGACAGCCTGTGTAACTGTTGGCATAACTTTGTCTGCAGATTAGGAGGAAAGTGGGAGAGATGGCAAGGGGTAAAAAGGTCTAATATAAATCTCTTTTTTTTTTTTCTGGTTGCTGACATAATAATCTCTCTTCCGGAACGTGCTTTGTGATTTTTTTCTCTTTCTGAATCAATTTGATCTTCTTGTGGGTAGACATTTTCATCCCCCATTAGTTGCTGCCTCCTGGGAAAAAGCGGGGGGTGGGGGGGGATGAAAAATCTCATGGCAGGCCGAGTACAGTCTCACGGCCTCTTACTTTCTACTTTTGCTTCCTTTTATACTGGCTTTTGCCCAGGTTGAGACATTCCTTTTCAGTAAACTTGATGGTTCTGTAGTGGCTTTTAAAACTAGGAAATGCTTAAACCTTTGTAATCCTACAAATTGAAAACCTGAATTAACAGTAAAATTTTCAGAAACAGAAAACGTCTATGGCTCAGTAATTAAAATAGTAGTGTAGACTGAAGATTAAGGAAGTTTTCTTTCTACGCCCCCATGTGGGCATAGACACAGGTAGGAGTCTGCCACAGCACATGCATGGTCATCGGAAGACAGCACTGTGGCATCCTTTCTCTCCTCCACTTTTACACAGGTCCCGGGGATCACCCTCAGGTCCTCAGGGGTGCATGACGAGCTCTAAACACTGAACCATCACCAGCCCCAGTGACATATTTGTGGATTTGACCCTCTTAGACCCTTTCCCACCTGTGTCAGCTATAATGACAGTAACAGACACCTGAGGTGAGTAACTAGACAGAGAAACGTGTGCCGGGGCTCAGATCTGCAGGTCCAGTCCTCAGTCAGATGGGCCCATTTCTTCAAAGCTCCTGAAGGCAGGGCTGTGGCGGCATGATGGCGGCGTGCGTCTCACTCAACTACTTATGGCCGGAATACGGAAAGGGCAGGGGGCACACGGGCCTTCAGTCCCCTTCAGGGACACTCCACTATAATCCACATCTCACCAGGACCCACTTCCAAAAGTTTTCACATGCTCCCTGAAGCACCATGGACTGAGGGCATTCCAGTGCCCCCCCTTTCCCAGGTAGCCTCCTCTGGAGAGCCCATCTGCAGCTGTGTCATTGGGGTCCCCTGCAATCTTCTCCACTCACCTCTTTTCCTTTTTCTTTGTTCTTCCACAGAATACTTGTGCTGTAGCTAGGTGGTCAAATCTTGAAAGAGATTCTTTTTCACCTGCCCCTTTTAAGCGATGCTGTAATTATATATTGAACATCTACTGTATTCCACACATGTTGCTATGCTCCATATATGTTCCCAGATATGTTGGGAACACTGGTAGATAAGATGTCACCATCCTTGGGCTGAGGAGATGAGTCAGTGAGTAAAGGCGCTTGCTGCCTAAGGGGATCCCTGCAGTGCTCGAGTCACATCTTGCCCCTCCATTCTTCCAGCCTCACTTTCAAATCCTGGGGAGCAGGAGAACACCACACCGCTCCCCTGCTGGAGTGTGGGAGGGAGAAGAGGTCATGCTGCTTCCGGTAATTGGTCACTGGTAGTACATATCCTTGGGAAGTGCACAGACCTCTGCTTCCTCTCCAGCTCTGGATGGGTACACTGGGCTCTAACAGCCAGCATCTGATGATGCCACAGGACATTGGAACTGGAGAAAGCAGGGACAGGAGGGAAGGTGTGAGATGGACCACTGGTGTACTGAGGAACTAACTCCATTTTGAAGGCAAAAGCCATTATGCCATACTGTTAAAAATAAGTTTCCATTTACTGTAAGAGCTGAGTTGCTGTTCTTAAGTCTGTTTCTTGGAGGTAGACCTGCCCCAACCCATGACCTTGATTTATTTTTGAAAACACCCTGACCCTCACCCTCCCTAATTACCCTCCCTAATCACATAGTGACCATATGGTGGGGTTTTGGGGTTGGGTTTTTTGTTTGTTTATTTGTTCATTTTTTGAGATTTTTCTATATTAATTTATCCTGTTGTCTCTGTTCTGTACACCTGTGTAACAGAATATTTTTATTTATATATAAACACTTATATTTATTAATATTTAGAAAACATCTGTAAAATACCTAAACCTTATAACCTAAAATCCATAATCTATAATCTATCTAAAAATACCTTAATACCTAAAAATACTCTAATACCTATGTAAAAACACTTAACACTATTTTAACTTTCTTGGTTTTTTTTGTTTTTTTTTTTTGTTTTTTTTTGTTGTTGTTGTTTTTTCGAGACAGGGTTTCTCTGAATATCTCTGGCTGTCCTGGACTCGCTTTGTAGACCAGGCTGACCTCGAACTCACAAAGATCCGCCTGCCTCTGCCTCCCAAGTGCTGGGATTAAAGGCGTGCGCCACCACCGCCCGGCTTATTTTAACTTTCTTAAAAGGTTATTAATATTCTTAACGTAGGTCCGTGCAGGATGGCTTGGTTTACAGCAGTCCCAGAAGGCAGTTCCTTTCAAAGATTAGTGTTTGTTGGACCAACCTTTGTCAGTTCATAAGGCCAGTCTATTTCTACCACCAAATGGTGGCCAGTTTATAAAATCAGTCTGTTCCAACCACCGACTGAAGCCAGCTTTTTCAATCAGCTAAGACTTGCCTCCACGGTCTCTTTGGCCCAGGCAAATCTCAAAGCCAAAAGTCTCTCCAAGTGGCTTCCGAACTCCACTTGCCTCGCTCACTTTTCTGACGCTCTGAGGCCCCAAGACAGACAGACACCTTCAAGGAACTCTCAGCAGTTTTTATGCCAGGCCTTTGCCTTGGAATATTAACAATCTAAATTCTGTTAATGGCATGCCTTGCTGTGCTCTTCTTCAGCGTGACTTACCAGTCAGTGAGGGCAGGAGGAAGAGAGAGACCACGTGGAATTTTCCAGCTTATTGCATTATCTCATGATACTTGGCAGTCTCCAGGGTCTATGAGATTTCTTGTGATGTCCAACAGTCTCGTTGCTTCTCACGATAACTGACATTATATGAGGCTTGCGTGGTTTCTTAGCCATACCCCTTCAACAAGGCATATCGTCCGGCCACAACCTGGCTTTGTCCATCCCAGCAGGCAAAGGGATGCCAAGCTTTTCTCCATGCGCCACTAGATGCCAGCCCCAACTGCCCACCAATTTCACCAGTGAGAGCCAACTTCCACCACATACCTGTTTTGCAAAAACTCGTGATTTTACTCCTTAAAAGGGTGCCAAGAAATGGACTCAGGGCTGTTCTCTTTAACCTGACTTAGGAGGTGAGTCACTGACCAGCGCTTTCGTGCACCCCAGTAAAATCAAGCTTGCTTCAAATTTGGCTCAAAATTGTGGTAGTGTTCTTATTCTGCCCAGTGGGATTAACAGTGCCCCTTAAGCACCAAGCCCCATGCATGGAGCCCTGTGCTGGTGTAACAAGACCCCAGACCTTAACACAACTGACTCCATGGTGGAAGTACCATTCAGGCCGTAAAACTCAGCACATAGACAGCACCACCTGCCAAAACTAAAACACAGGCCTAATCCATCAAAGTCCACAGTTCTGGGAAAGACTCAAAATGTACTAACCTTGCTTTTTAGCTTCTGCAGTTCTTCTGGCTAACTGTTCTTGTTAACTGAAGTGTGTCACCCTGAACATGAATTATTGTGCTTAAAATTCACTCTGAGAAAGGCCCAGGCTACACTGGGATTCCCAACACCAAGGGTAGTTGCTGCCCAGCTAATAAAGATTTTCTATTGGCTTATTAAATCCATGTCTGAGCAGTCTTCTCTGGTGAATATCACGCAACATAAGAACAGGTCTTCTTCCCTCTCCTGATGAGCCTCAGTTGCCTCCACAGAGCTCTCCAGCCAGCCCACCTTCAGGTCAGACCTGTTGTGCCTGCTCCCTGAGGAAAGGCAATGGGAGAGCATAGCCAGAGCTGGAAGGTGCTTTGGAGGTGGACGAACCTTCTCTCCAGCCCAGCTTGCTGCCCTAACAGTGTCCTGTGATGTTTTAGCATAGGTGGGAGTAGGGACCAAGAGGGCACAGCACTGTGACATCCCATGCTCAGCCTAGACCAGCAGAACAGTGGCAGACTGGTGGATAGAATGGTGCCCCTGCTGATTCAGATGAATCTAGCCAGCTCTGCCTAAGGATTTCTTATGGAAACTAGGGCTGAGGCCTGAGTAATTGTGATGGTGGTGACAAAGCCATCCATCTATCCATCCATCCCTTTCCAGCTCTGTAAATCCAGGCTCCCAGGTGGGCCCAGCACTTGCCTGGGCTGCAGAATAGAGCTGGCCCTAATGGCGAAGGTGCAGGTGAGCTGACCGCAGGACCTGAGAGCAGGAGAGCTGACCTTGCCCCTTGCTGGCTTCTACATTGTGTGAGCTAGCCAGGACAGTGCCGGAGAGCTGGCAGGCTGACCAACTTAGCTGTCTCCCAGATCCAGGACTTTAAGTTTTCCCATCCCAACATCTACCCTGTGGTGGAAGTTTTGACTTCTTTAGAAACATGGTTGTGCTGATTGAATGTGTTTCTTGTTTTGGTCTCAAGTGTGGGATGTGGGGGTGCTTTGTCCACCACTGACAAACAGACTCAGTGCTGGGTGTGGTGGAGCACATCGTTAATCCCAGCACTCAGTAGGAAGAGCCAGACGGATCTCCATGAGTTCAAGGCCAGCCTGGTCTACAAAGTCCAGGACAGTCAGGGTTACACAGAGAAACCTTGTCTTGAAACAAACAAACCAAAAAAAAAAAAAGAAAGGAAAAGAAAAGAAAAAGAAAAACAGACTTGTGAGGGGGTATGAAAACATCCTGATGAAAGAACATGTGATGTTTTGGCAGCCAAAAATTGTTACGTCTGGCAAACATGGTTTTTGCTGGAAAACATCCTTTGAAGACAGACTCCTTGGAGAGCTTGTGATCTTGGTCAATAGGAACTACTTTGTGCACAGGGAGTGGTGTTGACAAATTAGAAAGTGTCCTTGTGTGGATTTTGAGGGGGTATAAATGGAGGCCCTGGAAACTCAGAGGGGCTTTTGCTGGGCATCGATTCTCATTGCTGCTTCACTTCTAAATACTCCAGACAATGCTTTGTTGAAATTTTCTGTTGCCAAGACTTGCTGCTGATCCCTGCCTAGGATGGGCTGAAGACCAAAGCCCCAAATAGGGAGTTGGGCAACTGCCATCACCATTGCTTCTGGTACTGGAGCAGGGTAGCCACTGCCACTGATTGCTGTGTTCCCTTTGCTGTTGATACCTGTTTCAGTGTATGCTGTAATCCTGACGGATTGGTATGCTGGAATCCTGATGAATTGCCCCAAGGACCTACGACTAAAGAGGTCTACATCTTCTGTCTCTGTTAATGTCCTTTCTCCCATACCTCGGGTCAGTGGGTTTGAAGGTGGATAGAGATATTAATATAAAAATAAATAGTTTAAAAGTACACCTTCACTACCCCATCTATAATCTGATGGAGCATGTAAAAGGGCCAGTCCTACAGATCCAAAGCTGCAGGATCTCCATGATACGGGGCAACAATAGGATATCCTAGGAGTCCTATGAGGCTCCAGTATTGACAGAGTAGCAGAATCCGGGGGCCTCGAAACAGACTGATGACTCATTGCAATGAACATTTGCAAGTAAAGATATGTGAACAAAAGGGTATACTGTGTGACACACTGTGACACACTACAGCTTCCATGATAAGACTTTTTTTTTCCATTCTCTATTATTTTACTTCCCTTTATGGAAGGAGGCTACAAGGGTGGAGGGCAGATACAAAGGGACAAAGAGATGAGTGAGGTTGGGGTGCATGATGTGAAATTCACAAAGAGTCAATAAAAAGTTAAAAAAAAAAAAAGGCAACACAGCCTCCCATGATCTTACTGACCATGCTTCTGTGGAGATGTTGCTCATCCAAACTCGAGGCTATCTGGTCTTGAGCCATGAGCAGGGGTGTGAGGGATGGCTCTGAGGGAGTCTGCAGGTGTCATTCAGGGAAGAGAACCGTGTGCAGATCGACTTCATCAACGTGGATCAGACTTCGGGGAGTCTAGTGCCAGGTGGTTCATTGTCAGCATATTTAAACCACAATGCAATCTGGGAAAAGGTTTCCAGTCCATTCAGTCCAATCCTTCCAAAGGCAGGTCTACAGTAAAGCTTAAGGTGTGACAACATAGAAACTCTTTCACAAAGTACATGTGACCATGAGGCCGGGTTCTATAGCTGAAAGACGGAATCTAGGGCAGCCTCTGACTGATAACATAGAGGTCAGCGGGCCATAAAGTACATGTGACATCTCCTTTAGGGATGGGTAACCGTCTAGAGAGGGAAGAATCTGGGATTATTATTCTGGGGAATTTGGGGTGAAGTCTGTCTCCATAAAAAGGTCACCAGGGTGTCAACAAAATCCACTCAAAGCTTTCTGGATGGAATATAAGTATTTGATTTTTTTTTAATCTCCTCCATTAAGGAGACATCCCTGTGTGACTAACATTCCTGGTTCTCTCAGTGCTTTGCCCCCGACAGCTGCCAGACCTGATTACCTGAGTTTGATCCCTGGAATCCACAAGGGTGGAAAGAGAGTGATGACTCTCACAAGTTGTTCTGTGACCTACAGAGAGAGGGGGGGGGGGGGGAGGGAGGGAAGGAGGGAGAGAAATAATTATGAAAAATATTTAAAGATGCCCCCAACCGAGGACCTAGATAGCTGGTCAGGCCTTAGCTCTCACCATACCACAGCCACTCTCATTTGTTTCCCCCTCAGCAGCCTCCTTATTAATCACAGTTGTTCACGCGAGCTGTAAGACGTCATCGCCCACACCGAAATGTGACCCTCCGTAACAGTGGTAGCCGCCAACTTGACACGGACTGGAATCACCTAACAGATGAGCCGCTGAGAATGTCTAAAAATTCCTGGCTTCGACTTCGCATCTCCAGATCTTCTGTGCATTGCCTTGTGAAGGGAGGTGGCAGTGAAATGGGTGACCAGCTTCCCTCCAGCTCAGACTTTGACTTTCCGACTTCTTCCAATTCTGAATTCTGTCCAGTAGGATGTGACATTAGGCTCCTCTAGCACAGAAGAGGACGGTCTGGAAGGCAAATGGGTGAGGGCAGAGGGCCAAGTGAGTGTGGCCTGTGTCCGGTCAGCAACCTTGGACCGCCCGCAGGGCGCGGAGGAGGCGTCGGCAGGGGGTGCCAGAGAGAAAGCCCAGGCCGCGTTGGTCAGCCCAGGTGTTCAGTGCGGGGTGTGTCGAGGGGCGTGGACTCTTCCCGGGGTTGCGCTTAAATAGTGAAGGGCCGGTGAGACCAGGGAAGAGGAAGCCAGGCGGGACCCGCCAGGACCCCAGCCAACCCAACGCTGCCATGAGGCTCCCGAGCGTGGCTCTGTGGCTGCCCCTGACCCTGCGCACTGGTGAGAGCCTCACTGAGGGAGGGTAGGGAGCAAAGCAGCGCAGCGCTAAGCCTGCGTTCCCCTGGAACCTACCAGGACTCTGCGCAACGTCCTGAGGGCTTCTTAAAAGAGGCAGCCTTGAGCCAGGCCTCGAAAAATCATGCCAGAGGTCGGGCGGAAGAAGTCCCGGGGTGGCCTGTCTGGTGTGGGAGGCGGGAGGGGGCTTAGGGGGTCCAGCAACCCTCATGACAGAGGAGGGAAAGAGAGCGAGGAGGAGACGGAGGAAGGGAGGAAGGAGTCTTGGGGACTGGAGCTGAGTTCTCTGAGCCCCATAGAAGAGGAAGGCAATGAACGGACCGTCCAGGTCTCCAGACTGTGAGGCAGTTGCACTTGGACCCTTGGTGAAGATAGAGCACAGGCTGTCACCAGCCCAGATGAAGAACAGCCCCAAAGGCAATTTCCACACGTATAGGCCTCCAGGGGGTCCTGGCTACAAAGTCGCCAACCCTGAGGAACTCTGGAACCTCTTTCTCTGGACCCCCTCTGGAGCTGGGACGCTCCCTGGTACTCTGACCTGGTCCGGTCAAGGGACACAGAAGGAAGCCCACAGAGGACCTGTGTGTCCATCTCAGCATAAGCTGACTTCCCACACTGAAGATAGAGGGGAGGGTCTCGCCTGCTGATAAATCTCCTGACGTCACCGATTATGGAAGTAGAAACCCGAATGCACCTCCTCAGCCTCCCTTGTAGCACCTTCCCGTGGCAGGGGCCTGACTCTGCCCCATTGTAGACGGCAGGGCACCCACAGTTACAACATCTCACGCTGTCCAGTTCTTGAGCAGAGGGGAGGGGGCAGGGCTGAGGTGGGATCCTGGGCCAGTACCTCTAATGGAGGAGGACAGGAATTCACTAGCCACAGAGCCTGTTGAGACTTGGAGCCAGGGCTGCAGGCTGAGCCCCATGACAGAAACTTTCCACCGTTCTGAGCCACCCATCTGCAAAACAACTAAGAGCTACGGTTAGAGCCCATGGCTCAGGCAGCTTTGCCCTGTCTCGCTGCCTCTCCCTGGGAGTGCAAGGCTGTGTGGGCAGGGGACTGGCCATACAGGCTGGTGGGGTCACCATGGGCTGGATAGGTGAGGAAATGCTGTCCTGCCCCACAGTTCTCAGTACCATGGATGTGCGCTGGTGCACCATCTCAGACCCAGAGATGCAGAAATGCAAGGACATGAGCAAGGCCTTCCAGGGAGCTGGCATCCAGCCTTCCCTCCTCTGCGTCAAGGGCAACTCAGCTGACCACTGTGTCCAGCTCATCAAGGTGAGGCCTCTCCCCTCCTGCCTGTTCCCCACCCCTGGCGCAAACAAGAGGGCTCTGACTCGGGAACGCACAACAGCCCTATTCACTGGGAAAGAGGCCAGTGTCCCGGAGCCAGGGCTGGGTAATACAATCTCCTGAGTTTTCCCAGAAGCAAGTGCCTGACTTTTTCCTGCCAAGTGTGAGGTGAGGGGGAGCTGTACTCCAGATGGGCACCAGTGGGGAAAGGAGGAAGTGGAGAAATCCCTCTGGAAGGATTGCCCTTACACAATGGCCCTGTTAAGGTGGGGATAGGGATGCTACCCGCTCATGGGGAAGAGACCAAATCATAGTGACTGTCCTAGTTTGGTTTTCCTATTTCTTTTCTTTTGGGGGAAGGTGACACGGGGTTTCACTGTGTAGCCCTGGATGTCCTGGAACTTGCTCTGTAGACCAGGCTGGCCTTGAACTCAGAGAGATCCGCCTACCTCTGCCTCCTGAGTGCCGGGATTAAAGGCGTGCGCCACCATCTTCCAGCCCTAGCTTGGTTTTTCTAGTGCTGTGATAAACACCATGACCAAAAGCAACTTGGAAGGAAAGGGGTTTATTTCCGCTTACTGCTTACAGTCCATCATGAAAGGAAGACAGAACAACAACTAAAGCCAGGAACCTAGTGTCAGGAACTGAAACAGGAGTGCTGCTTACTGGCTGCCTCAGTTTGCCTTCTTATACAACCCAGGCACCTGCCCAGAGATGGCACTGCCCACACTCCACTGGGCCCTTCCACATCAATCATCAATCAAGAAAATTCTCCACAGGCCAATCTGTTAGCATTTTCTCAACTGAGGTTTCCTCTTCTCAGATGACTCTAGCTTATGTCACATTCAAGGGGAGGGGGGGGACTAACCAACACAGTGACTTCATGGCCCATGGTAGTCTACCATGGAGCTCTCCAGAATGAGACTTATAAGGTTCCGGGAGAAGAAACCCTCATTCCAGAGTCCTGAGAAACTCGTATGAAATGGGAAGCCAACTATAAGTGATGGGCGACCCATTTAACTGACACCAACCATTCTCAGAGGCAGAACAGGATGTCAAAGGTAGTCACCTTAGGACAGGTATTGGGTCTCCGTTGCAGTCTGGCCCCCAGGAGACTTCTGAGAACCAATCAACTAGTGGGGCCAAACCTCCATGAGCACAGAAAGCAGCAACAATGAAGCTGCCTTCTCGTCTTCTGTCTTCAGGAGCTATCTTGGAGGGAAAAGCTGGGTAGGAACTGGGACAAGAGGCTGAGAACCTTACAGTGAAGAGACGCTTTCTGCTACAGCGACATTTTGTGTCTCCTGGTTTTTCACTATGCACATCAGTTATGATCCTGTAAAACTCATAACTAACTTTTTAAAGAGCAACTGTGGTAAAGCAAAGTGAGTTCTTGGCCTGCCAAAGGGGGAAGCCCTGGGCCCTTAGGGCAGAGCCCTCATGTCCCTGGGCCAGATGAAGAGGTAGTGTAGACCTCTCTTACTTCTTGAGGGACTCAGGGCTGCCTGTGGGTGTCACTCAGTTCTGGCTGAGTTCACAGCTGGGCTGGCTGACCCACACTCTCTTATCAGGACCAAAAAGCTGATGCCATCACTCTGGATGGAGGAGCTATTTATGAGGCAGGGAAGGAGCACGGCCTGAAGCCCGTGGTGGGTGAAGTGTATGACCAAGGTAAGGAGCCTGGGGTGGGGAGAAGTGAAGATACCACACAGAAGTGAGCTGGCTAGTCTGGCCATGTGGCCCCAAAGCCCCTAAGCGGTCACTAGCTCCAAAGAACACTTCTCA
Organism: Lophiomys imhausi; assembly: GCA_907164525.1. Classification (NCBI taxonomy): domain Eukaryota; kingdom Metazoa; phylum Chordata; class Mammalia; order Rodentia; family Muridae; genus Lophiomys; species Lophiomys imhausi. The sequence goes on along the minus strand of CAJQZJ010033117.1, from coordinate 989,971 downwards.
GGGGCCAGGCAGAAAGCCCTTCTGAGAACTCCCTAGTTCTCACTTGAAACCTTCAGGTGGGAGAACCAGGGACACAAAAGCTGAGTCTACTCTTCCTGGTTGGCCCAACAGCACACCCCCAACTTTTGTCCATTACTGGGCCCTTATTTGTATCGTAATGAGAGAGGCATACTGGACGGGGGTTGGGTTGAGTGTCTGGGTCTGCAGGTCGGGATCAGGATATAGGGCCAGGATAAAGAGAACTTGAAGGCACAGTGCTTTACCCACTGGTCTGCAGGCAGGACCTTAAGAAAAAGTGAGAATGCTCGTCTCTAGAGACACGTAAGCACTGGAGAAAGTGGGGTCACGCTGGGAGTTCTGGAGGACCACCATACTCTCAGGATTGCCTGGGTTGGGTCAAAGACTGGTGCTCTGGTCCAGAGAAAACATGGCGGGTCCAGGAAAGTGCCAACACAGTTGGAGAAAGTTTTGTCCCAAGCAGAAAATTCCCTCAGACAGAATTACAACTCTGAGGCAGCTATTAGGTAAACGGGTTTCCTTTATTTTTAGCTTAGGTGTCATGATGGTCTTGGTTCTCCCATTTTCTCTAATTATCCTCTAAGCCTACTAAATCTCCCAAACTCTGAGATGGGTGAGGGCTTTTGTGAACCATGGGAAGTGGGAAGGGGGGATTTCTTAGGGGAGGTGAATGTGTTCTATTGGCTGAGATTGAGATGCTGGCAATGCTATAATTACATGGGGAAGGGTCCCAGACATCAGGTACATGACTGAGCTCACTTGTGACCACCTGTGGGGTTATTTCTACATGCCACAAAGAAGGTAGCCATTTGGGGCTGCGTCCACATGCTCCAGAGGCAGGCAGGAGCAGGGAGAGAGCTTGCCCAGCTCCTACCATGTGAATCTCAATTTTGAGATTCCAGGGGTTTGCTCAGATCTCACCCGCTTCCAGCCACACACCTCCGGAGCCACACCCAACACTTACTGAGGACCAGCATCCTCCCTGTGGCAGGACTAGGCGAAACCTAATGTGCAGGTGGGACCAAGATGTCCAGATATGCACACACTTCAGTGTCCCTGTCAGAAGCAGCTTTTTGGGACTGGGGAGGGGAGGGGTGACAGCTGCAGAACCCAGCAGACCCAGAAACATGCCACAGCTGGGGCAGGCTCCTCACCCCATCCCACGTCTCATACCAGACTTACCCTCTCATGCCAGACTCCCTCTATCTGAACTGCTGGGCTTGCTCTGTGTGTCTCCCTCGGCTCACCCAATGCCCACCCTCTACTGTCAGTCACATCCTGTAATGAGCTCTTGGGCCCCTCTCATCTTTGCAAAGGCCTCTGAAGTGTCACTAAAACTCTGATTCACCCCCTCGAGGCTAACTAAGGCCTTGACCCTCTGCCTTGCCAACCAGGAAGGGGGCCTCATCCAAGTCTCTTCGCACTCCAGCTGGCTACTGACTGAATTTGCAACAGTCTCATGACATGGGACATAGTGCAACACAGGCAGCCTTTCCGGGAAGGCTCATGGGCCCAGCTCTTCCTTTGGATAACTCAGCACCCCATTGAGCACCCACTGTACCCTGGCCAAGTGAGAAGAGGCCCTGTCTCCACAGCAGGAGTCAGATAGCCAGCATGTGCCCCAAACCTCAGTTCTTCACAGGGCAGGTGCCGGGAAGAAAAAAGGACCAAGAGAAAGAGGTGCCAGGAAGGCTACAAAAGAGGGTACAAGAAAGGCTTGTGAGGCAGAGCTGCAATGGCAGGCCTGGTGGGGGAGGTCTTGGTGGTCCCAGAAACTCATGACAGAGTGCTGCAAACAGCTGCTTAAACTTCTCAAACCCGAGCATGCTCTGGTCGTGAGCATCCCATGACCATTGTGTATGTGAGAGACAGAGAGGGGGGCAGGAGGAAGAGAGGTCCGGTCTTCAGTCTCTGTTGATGAGTTGTATGTCTTTCCTGAACGATCCTTCTCCACAGCAGGCTCAGGGAAGTCTTGTGGAGCTTCAGAACCTCCATACACAGAGCTATTGAGGGTCTTGAGCGACTTGAGGCCACATCACTAGCTCCCTGTCTCTCTCCTCCACCTCCTCCACCCCTACCGCTCAGCACCTGGTCATGGTTTTTCCTACTGCAGGGCTCACGCTCCTTTATCTGTCTTCTCCCTGTAACCATGGCACCCTTCCTTCAAACCTCCAAGTTCTCCTAAGTGCCTTGGCTTTTGAGAATCGAAGGCTGCCCTGACTTGAGCAAATAGAGACCCAGATTGTTTGAGGAGGAAAATGGGAACAGTTGAGTGAATTACTGTCTCTGCAAGTGTCTATCTAGCTCACGAGGTGGAGGAGGGGCATTGTGGGGGTAGATCTTGTGAAGATGAGATCATTCTTTCCAGTTCTCAATGACCGAAAACCAAACGCACATGCGTGCGTGCCTCTGTACATGCGAGAACACACATGCATGCATATGCACGAACACACACACACTTGTGCTGAAAACCATGTCCACAGCGTTCCGTGCAGTCTCCTGTGTCCTCCCTGACCTCACTCCTCACTTCTCCCCCCTCCTAGACGTTGGGACCTCCTATTACGCGGTGGCTGTGGTAAGGAGGAACTCCAATGTGACCATCAACACCCTGAAGGGTGTCAAGTCCTGCCACACAGGTATCAACCGGACTGTGGGCTGGAACGTGCCTGTCGGCTACCTAGTGGAGAGTGGCCACCTCTCAGTGATGGGCTGCAACGTGCTCAAAGGTGAGAACTTTGGGCCCAGCTTGAGGCCTCTGGATCAGCTTCTTTCTCCAGGCCCCCCATTGGAACCTACAAAGCCCCACCTCCTGTGGGAGCCTCCCCGACAGCAGCCTGTGCAGTCACTCCCTCCACTCTGCTGGCCATGCCTGGTGGCCTCCATTTCTGGCTGGTTGGCTACTACAGAGCAGGACGCATGCTTACTAGTTCCCGTGTCCCATGTAACACGCAGCCAGGCACAGGACCCAACCACAGTTGTAGGAAGAGGACCAAGAAGAGATCAACCTGGTGTAGGCTGGTGAGGGTGGTCTCTGTCTAGACATGTGTCCCAAGCTCTACAGGATCAGAAACTACATTCTTAGGACCGAGACAAGCTGCTGACTTCACCCATAAAAGCCCCCAAGTGGCTTGTGGGGCCACTTGGGAGAGCCTAAGGTCACACAGCCTCTCAGAGTGGCAAAGGGTGGGTGGTCTACAGGTCATGAGGGCAAATATTTGTGAAAGGGGTGCTTCTGGAGCCTTACTACTGAAGAAAAGAGAAAAATAAAAGAAAAAGCAAACCCCACAAGGCTGTGCGGACCAATAGGTCAGACAGCTTGACCTCCCAGGCCCCTTCTCTGATTTCTTCCTCTTTTGGTAAGATGGCTGGTTTGAAAATTAACCCATCAGTGAGAACAGAATCCACTTTGCATTCATTTGTCCTGTGAAGATGTTTATAGAAGATGTTTTATTTCCAAGTCACAGCAACAGCCCTACCCAGGTCTGAGGTCCCAGTCTGGGAATACTGGTGTAATTCAGTTTTCCTGTTTCTTCATTTGAAGCTAGAAAGTGGAGACTGTGGGCTGATGCCTTTCCAGGGTGGGGCCAGTGACCTCTCTTTGCTCCTTCCCACAGCCGTTGGTGATTATTTTGGGGGCAGCTGCGTCCCTGGAACAGGAGAAACCAGCTACTCTGAGTCCCTCTGTCGCCTCTGCCGTGGTGACTCTTCTGGGAACAACGTGTGTGACAAGAGCCCCCTAGAGAGATACTATGACTACAGTGGAGCCTTCCGGTGAGGGGGCTGGGGCAGGGTGCAGGGGGGGTTACGGGGTTCAGGGAAGTGACTGTGGGCTGCAGGGCATCAAAGAACTCTTTATGCAGAGCTGTGCCCGGTTGGTTTATAAACATGAAACCGGAAGGTGTCGGGCTGAATTTGCTCACAAAGTCAACATGTTTGGTGTATTTAGGAAAGGGAGGGTTCTGACCAAAGAGAACAGAAAAGCCACCTCAGGCCACTCCCAGGTCCCCCGTTCTGATGTCTGACCATCAGGGAGGGCACTGAGTGGGAAAGTATGACTGGACACTTTCTCTATGCTTGTCCTGACTGGCACCTTAGCCTTCCATGACCCAAGAGAGAATCTAAGGGCTCATGTCTAACCTCACGTCACAAGTAAGAATTCGCAGCCCCTGTAGCCATCAATCTTCAGTGTTCATACCTAAGGTGGGAGGCTTATTGGTGGTCAGGGGAACAGTTTTTACCACAGAGGGAGGACACGGCCCTTACTACCTCCCGGTATCTCTGGCTGTCTGCCCCTCCTGCTTTACACCCTCAGAGGCCTCAGTGTTCTGGTACCTCCCCCAACCCTGACCCAAGAAACCCCTTTGCCCAGTAGTTCCCAACCTGCCTCCCATATTGGGAGAATATATGAAAGTCACCATCCTTTCCACTTATGATATTTGGGTGTGGAATGAGAGGTCTCTAGTCTAGACCCCTGTATCAGAGAAAAGTCGTCTTCAAAATACGTGGGTGGCTGGGTTTTGGACTGCAGGCCAAGGAGGGCAACACAGGACCTGTCGTAACTGTAAGAGACCCCTAATCCTCAGAGGAGCCCCACCCCGCCTACCTTCCTGGCCCACATGACACATGATGGAGCCAGGATGGATCCACCACTTGGCAAAGCCACACCACAAACAATCTGGGAGCAGGCGGGCCACAAAAACTGCACAACCGTAAAATGTGCCCCCCTAGGGTCACTCCCTGCAGCCCTGGTCAAACTTCCTGGGTAGAAGATAGGTGGGACTGAGTGACTGAGACCATAGCAGGGGTCATGGCCCACCCACTCTCATGGCTTTTCCTACACAGGTGCCTGGCAGAAGAAGCAGGTGACGTGGCCTTTGTGAAACACAGCACAGTGCTGGAGAACACTGATGGTGAGTGGGAGGTTGGCCCCAGATGGTTGCAGGTACTATGGTTCAGTGCTGCTCTAAGTCCCCCTGTGGGACTCTGAATAAGTCCCACAGTCTATGTACCTTCGCTCCCCCGGGGAACAGGAGGGTCTCACCAGCACCATTCCATTCTTGGTAGAGGAAGGGTCAGGGCAAGCAAGGCTCTGCTTTGACTGTGGCATTGGGTTCCATTGGTGTGCACTTGCAAGCTGCCCTGTCCCTTCCTAGCTTTTCCCCTGTGACCTGGCCTTTCTGTGGACAGTCTCGCTTTAGGTGGGTTGCCGTGATGTGTTGCTTTAGTTTTGTTTTCATTGTGTACTATTTGAGCTTTAGAACTTTCAGCCAGACATGGTGGCACATGCCTATAGTCCCAGTACTTGGGTGGCTGAGGCAGGAGGATTGATTGCAAGCAAGAGCAAGGATTACAGACATGGCTGGAACTGTCCCTTAGTTTGGATTTGCCTGAAGATCAGTGTTTTGTTTTGTTTTCCTTCCCTAAATTGAAGTAGAAATTATATGCAGTAGCAAGATTGAAGTACCACAATCACAGTGTGGACTGAAGCAACCCCTTGTTTGGCTCACACCCCCCCTCACCCATTTACAGCCACACATGACCTTTGCCTTGTCAGGATGTGTAACTAATCCTTTTGGGGGGGGATGGGGGTTATGTTTCTTGTTTTTTGTTGCTGTCGTTTAGGTTTGGAGAGTGGTTTTTAAAAGAATTGTCTTCAGGACAGGACAGTCATACAAAAATGAACTATCCTGAATATAAACTCCACGGTGAGTTAGGCAAAAATAAACTGAAGTATAGTTCTAGACTTTGGTCTCCCAGGTGCTGGGATTACAGCCATGTGTGTATGCCCATCTGCTACCACAGCGTTCTCTTCCTTCTTTTCTTGTTTTAAATAATTGACTCTTTTTAAAAATTTAAGCACATACCATGTTTAATTAGGTAAACATTGTCCAACACTCAGTAACTATCCAGTGCTTGTACATTAAAAAAACAAAAGCCAGCTGGGCGTGGTGCCACATGCCTTTAATCCCAGCACTTGGGAGGCAGAAGCAGGCAGATCACTGTGAGTTCGAGGCCAGCCTGGTCTACAAAGCAAGTCCAGGACAGCCAGAGCTGTTACACAGAGAAACCCTGTCTCGAAAAACCAAAACCAAAACCAAAACAAAACAAAAGCCAAGCATGATGATGAATGCCTTTATTACCATCACTCATAATTCTGTACAACTAGGGGCTGTAGAGATCACTGCTATTCCAGAGAATCTGGGTTCAACTCCCAGGACCCGCATTGTGGCTCACATCCATCTGTAACTCCAGTTCCAAGGGATCTAACACCTTGTTTTGCCCTCCAAGGGTATCAGGCACACACACGGTACACACATGCATGCAAAACACCCATACATATGAGACATAGATTATAGATATAAAATTTATACCCTCCCTTGTTTTTTTCAATCAGCATTGTAGCATGAGTATTTCTTATATCGTTCAGTATTCTTTAAGTGACTTGGCAGGAATACAGTGGGTCTAGTGGGCATCCTATAGTGAATGACCACCTCCCTAAATGAGGCTTTAGACATTCCTCTGCCCTGTTGTATAGACTATGGCAGTAATTCACTACTTCTTTGGTTGTAGATTTTTTAAACCAAGGAGTTTAATTAGGGTTCCTTATAGGAGCCTAGATGAAGTGTCATTTATAGGAGCATGGGCAACTTTACAGTAACTACACCACTGGAAGAAACTGTTTCCTCTTCCCTCAGTAATCATAACCACTTACAGAACCAGACAGAAGTGGGGCCTTGAGAGCCTCTCAGACCACTATGTTTGTTGTTGTTATTGTTTGGTTTGGGGTTTTTTTTTTTTGAGACAGAGTTTCTCTGTGTAGCCCTGGCTGTGCTGGAACTCACTCTGTAGACCAGGCTGGCCTTGAACTCAGAGATCTGCTTGCCCCTGCCTCCTGAATGCTGGGAGTAAAGGCATGAGCCACCACTGCCTGGTTTCAATCTTTTAAAGTTCTCAGGCAGGCGATCACATCACACCAGGAAGACAGCATTCCATAGCACTCCACCCCTTCCTCTGGTTCTTAGATTCCTTCCATCCCTCATCTTCTGCATTCCCTGAACCTTGGAGGGGGTGGTTTAGATGCCCCATTTATGGCTAAGCACTCAGCTGACATTTATTACCAGCTCTTAGACCAGTTATAAGTGACTGCTGCCCACAGCACGGAGACGCTTCTCTGCCCACACTGACAGCAGCACTCTAAACAAATATTTGGAAGAAGTTCAACAGGCACATTATACCCATTTAGCAAAACAGTAATACCTTCCCCCGCTAGGGCCTATGACCTCTCAGATCACGGGCTTTGGACTGGGTTTACAGCTGGGAAGTGAATTCCCTATTGTGGAGTGGGCCTCAAATCCAAGCAGAAAGTGGTTGGTTACGCCCATAGCAGTCATGCCATAATTTGTACCCATGGGTGCATCTTACCGGGCAAGCCAGCAGTGTTGCATGCAGGGTCTAAACCTTGGGAAGAATGTTCATGACAGTTCTTACCATCAGCCTGCACAGTGTCTCCCAGCTCATGACTATGAACGTTATTCGGCAAGAAGGAAGCTTCCCAACTCAGTTCTAGTTTGATTTCTCTGTGTCCTGCAACCAAAGCATCTGGCCTTATCAATACGGTCTTACCATCTGCTCCTGGTGGACAACCAAGAGCGCCAGCAATAACCTGTATTGTCTGGGGGCCTCTCTGGCAAGCAGCTAATAGGAAGGCAGCCCCACCTTGGCACTGGGATGTAATAACCTATGGCTTCTGGGAGTGGCTGTGATACTTGCCCTTCTATGATAATCATTGTGCCTTAAGTCAGCCAATCCGTCATGTCTTCTAAGCTTCATGGAGGCAGGCAGTCATAAACCAGATTTAATGATGGGCAACAAGCCATCCAGAAAAGGACAGGGCCCAAAGGACTGTCTTCAGGGCAGGACAATACCACAAAAACAAACTGTCCTTGATATAAGACCCAAGTTGAGCTAGGCAAAGGAAATTTGGAAGGAGGACAAAAAAGAGAGATGGATTGAGTTTGAATCAGCGTTTAATTTTTTTTTAATGTTATGTATTCATGGGTGTTTGTCCTGAATATATGTCCATGAAACATTTGCCAGGAGAGGTTATCAGATCCCTTAAAGCTGAAATTACAGTTGTGAGTCACCATGTGGGTGCTGGGAATCAAGCTTGGATCCTTTGAAAGAGAAATCAGTGCTCTTAACCACTGAACCATCTCACCAGCCCCAGCTTGTTTTGTCTGTTGTTGTTTTGTTTTTTTTTTCTTTTTTAAGATTGAGTAGTAACCTAAGGGTTTCTTTTCTTTTTCATTTATTTATTTTTATTTCACATGCATTGGTGTTTTGACTGCATGTATGTCTGTATTAGGGTGTCAGATCTCCTAGAACTGGAGTTACAGACAGTTGTGAGCTTCCTTGTGGGTGCTGGGAATTGAACCTGGGTTGTCTAGAAAAACATCCAGTGCTTTTATCCTCTGAGCCATCTCTCCACCCCCAACCTAGGGGTTTCTAAAGAAGTAATTTTTTTTTTGAGAAACGCCTTTATGAATCAGGTGTAGTGGCACACATCTTTAATCCCAGCACTAGAGAAAGAGAAGCAGGGTGGATCTCTGTGAGTTCAAGGCCAGCCTGGTCTACAAACCAAGTCCAAGACAGCCAGGGCTGTCTAGAAAAACCTGTCTAGACACCCTGTCTAGAAACCCTGTCTAGAAAAACAAAAACAAACAAACAAAAAACACACATACACACACACAAAGAAAGAGAGAAAGACAGAAAAGATAGAAAGAAAGGAAGAAAGAAAAGAAGAAAAAAGGGAAAAGGAAGAGAGAGAGAAAGGAAAGAAGGAACGAAGGAAGGAAGAAATAAGGAAGGAAGGAAGGAAGGAAGGAAGGAAGGAAGGAAGGAAGGAAGGAAGGAA
>CAJQZJ010033117.1:952997-979963 GCA_907164525.1 Lophiomys imhausi | reverse complement strand
ACTTCCAAAACTAAAAAATGACATACCAGTGGCTGCCTGGACAGTTCCCATTTTCTCTCCATACTTACAGCATCAATCTTCAGCCGTTTGGCCCCATTTCTCTGACAGACATTGATTGTAGAGCAGGAATTATGAAGGACTTACCTACCCTGTCTTGGCAGAGCTAGGCTGTCGACTTACCTGCTTCCAAGTTTTGTCCTTTTTGGACAGCAGTCTGTCTACAGTTGAAGCAAGGGGAGTTCTACATCTTGATCTTCAGGCAGCAGGAGAATGCTTCCACACTGGGTGGAGCTTCAGCTTATGTGAGACCTCCAAGCCCACCTCCACAGTGACACACTTCTTCCAACAAGCCCATGCCCTCTAATAGTGCCACTGCCTATGGGCCAAGCATTCAAACACATGAGTCTGTGGGGACCATACCTACTCAAACCACCACATTGCCTAAGACCATTGGAAAAACACAAATATTTACGTTACAATTCATAACAGTAGCAAAATTAGTTATCAAGCAGCAACAAAATTAATTTTATGGTTGGGGGTTAGCACAACATGAGGAACTGTATTAAAGGGTCGCAGCACTAGGGTGGTGGAAAACCACTGGGTTAGAGGTCATCGGAGGATCACTAGGTTAGGAGCTGCTGTAATTTGATTCTAGTCCTTAATATGATATGATGCTTCATAATACTCCTATTTGGTATTGATTGCCAATCTCAGATAAATATTGTTTTTCTCTTAAGAAATGTGTGAAACTGGGTATAGAAAAAGACGGCTCAGCTGTTGAGCTCTTCCAGAGGACCTGAGTTTATGTCCCAGCACCTACTATAACTTCAGTTCCGGGGATCTGATGCCCTCTTCTGGCCTCTACAGGCACCTACACTCATGAGGCATACACTTACAAAGACACAGACAAACATACGCAAACAAAAATATAAATAAACCTGCAAAAAGAAGAAACATGAACCTTATGAAAATAGTGTGAAAAAAAAATACAGAGATATGTGAGAAAGTAGAATGCAAAATTAACCACGTACTTAATCATGTTCAAAGGGCTGGAAAAAAGAAATAGAAGGTGAGTTAGAAAAAAGACCACAAGGAGGACTAAACCAAGACAGTAACATTTGGAGCTTTGGGAAAAGCTTGGGGATTACCCTTCTCCCTTGGGGCCACAGCTCTGAGGAGATTCTGTCAGAGGTGATTCACTGTGGCTCCTGTCCCTGCACCCTGCCCTTTCACCCTTCCCCTGCACCTTGCTCCCTGTACTCCTGCCCTCTGCCTCCACCCCTGCACTCCTGCCCTCTGCCTCCACCCCTGCACTCCTGCCCTCTGCCTCCACCCCTGCACTCCTGCCCTCTGCCTCCACCCCTGCACTCCTTCTCTCTGCCTCCACCCCTGCACTCCTGCCCTCTGCCTCCACCCCTGCACTCCTGCCCTCTGCCTCCACCCCTGCACTCCTGCCCTCTGCCTCCACCCCTGCGCTCCTGCCCTCTGCCTCCACCCCTGCACTCCTGCCCTCTGCCTCCACCCCTGCACTCCTGCCCTCTGCCTCCACCCCTGCCCTCCTGCCCTCTGCCTCCACCCCTGCACTCCTGCCCTCTGCCTCCACCCCTGCACTCCTGCCCTCTGCCTTCACCCCTGCACTCCTGCCCTCTGCCTCCACCCCTGCACTCCTGCCCTCTGCCTTCACCCCTGCCTACTTTGCTACATTTACCTCTCTCATCCTGAGCAGCTCTGGTTTCTAATTCTTATCATCTGTAAGTAGCCATATTTGTATGTGTTATATTACGGTAAACTCCCTCAAATCTGTCTTAACAGAAATTGGTGAGAGGTAGAACATATACACGAAAGGCAGTGTGTACAGCTGAAGAGATGTCATCATGGGTACTAGGTTCCCACCACCAGAACATCCAGCCTCCTCCAGACCCCTCTCCTATCCCCCTCTACCCTCCCCACCCTCTATGAGTGCAAGAGCTGACTCCCCAGTTCCCACCTTGCAGGGAAAACCCTGCCCTCCTGGGACAAGGCGCTGATGTCACAGGACTTCCAGCTACTATGCAGGGATGGCAGCCAGGCTGAAGTCACTGAGTGGAGACGATGCCACCTGGCCCGGGTCCCTGCTCATGCTGTGGTGGTCAGGAGTGACATGGATGGAGGCCCCATATTCCAACTGCTCAATGAAGGCCAGGTGAATGCTGTGCTCCCAGGTAGTCCCAGGCCCTTAGGGTGGGGGGCTTAGGGCTAAGGTCCAGAAGGACTCCACCTGAGACAGACCCAGATGGGGCCATCGGTCAGGTAGATCAGCGTGTGTAACATGCAGCAAAGCTAGCCAGAACATGGGCCCCCCTCAGCCTCAGCACCCTCCAGTGGAAGCCCTTTCTACACATGCCGCTGACGATCGAAAGCACGACCTATGGGCCAACAAGATAGCAATTGTGCTGTTGATTAACAGCCGCGAGCCCTTGAGCAAATGGTGGGGTTTGGTGAGGCAGAAGTGGAGGGGTACGGAGGAAGCAGAGCCTCGGGGAAGGCACTGTGGGAAAGTGCCAGACTGGGTACCTGGCCTGAGGTTGCAGGAAGTAAGTCCAGGTGACTGGGTTGGGAGGAAGGGATGTGGCCTGCAGTACCACATCTTCACCTTGCTTTTACTGTTGACACGCAGCTTCTGTTCAGCCATGAGGGCAGCAGCTTCCAGATGTTCAGCTCCAAGGCCTATGGCCAGAAGAACTTGCTATTCAAAGACTCCACCTTGGAGCTTGTGCCCATTGCTACGCAGAACTATGAGGCCTGGCTGGGCCAGGAATACCTGCATGCCATGAAGGGTCTGCTCTGTGACCCCAACCGTGAGTCCTCCTGTCCCTGCCCTTGCCAGTCGGACGTCTGCCTGAATGTAACGTGGCAGGATCCTCTATGAGGCTACCAGGGAAGGACACTCACCCAGGCAGTGTCTATGGCCCCTAGTAGAAGTCTGTCACTTCTAGTCTTTTGCTGCTTGGAGGTTCAGGGAGGAAAAAATCCTATAGTTGTATGACCTGTGGAACCCTACAAGACCCTCCAGGGTCTGGGACCCAGGTCATTGGAGCCTGTTTTAGAACCATAAAGACCTGTTAACTCATTCCACAACCTCCCACTCCTCTCTCTTCATCTTATGGGCTCAGGAGTTATCTCTTGCCCTGATTATTGCAATAGCCTATAAATGAGCCCCTGCCTTCAGCCCCCATCCCTATATATTCCCCACCTATGGCCAGGGAAATCGCATGCCAGACTGGGTTCCGTACACACCAGCCACTCTGCCTCAAGCTTCTCACAGCTTTCCAGATGAGGAAGTGGGCACATAACATATCCTGGCCACATGGTTAATAAGAGAGAGAGAGACCCAGAACTTCCCTGAGCTCTGATTTGAAAGGCTTTCTGCTGAAGCACCAGCCCCCGTTTGCACCCTCCACAGGGCTGCCCCACTACCTGCGCTGGTGTGTGCTTTCAACTCCTGAGATCCAGAAGTGTGGAGATATGGCCGTGGCCTTCAGCCGGCAGAGACTCAAGCCAGAGATCCAGTGTGTGTCAGCCGAGTCCCCTGAGCACTGCATGGAGCAGATCCAGGTGCACTGGAGTGGGCTAGGGAGGGGGCAGTTGTATGTAGTAACTGGCATAGTTCCTATCTCTCACCCATGTGTGACAAGCGGGGGAGAGGGGTCCTGTGGCAAGCTCACAGAGGAAAGGAGGAGAAAAGAGCACAGTCAGCTGGGAACAGACCTTTGGTCCGATAAAGTCTTTCTTCTCCCTTCTGAACCTCAGTTTCCCCATACATGGTGAGAGTGAGAGACCACCGTTTGCTATATGTTTCTGATGGCAACCCACAGTCAGAAATAGATGTCACTGTATTCAGTCATCTATGCACAAAATAGGGATCTAAAAGGAATGTGTGCAAGCTGTGGGTCCTGCATATACGGGGGTAGAAAGGATGCTTGGTGCTTCTTTTCACTCCATTTGATTTCGGTCTTTTCCCTAACCACTTGCTATGACCCGTTCAGGTGTACTGGTACCCACTAATCCACAGAGAAAACTCAGATCCCATCCAGTTCTGTCCTCCTCCCTTCCTTGGTTGGACACTAAGGCAAAAGGGAGGCTGGGAGGAGAGGGCACCTGTATCCTGATGCCTGGCAGGCTGGCCCGTGTCTAGATAACTCTTTCCAAATGCCACTGGCAAAAGAGATGGGAAGGGGAGGGTCAGGCTGGGGACACATCCACTCAGGAGCATGGAGGAGGAAGGGACACCCAGGCCTGTGGAGAGAGGAACAGAGTCTTCCCCAGATACCCTCAGAAGACCAACAAGAGGCCCAGCAAGCCTCAATTCCACAGTGGTTGGGCCCTGGGCTCTGGGTTCAGGCTCTGGGTTCCCCTTGGTACCACAGAAGGTGTGAGAAACTCTAAGGACAAAGCCCTTAGAGATGAACTCATTAAGACAAATGCCACTGACTGCTGCCCCACTGTCACCTCCCCACACCTGGGGTACCCTCAGGGTGCCTGGGCCCTTCTTTCCCCAGCCTGGCCCTTCTCTTGGCGCTTGTCATATACTGTCACTTTATTACCACGCAACCCCTTTGTAGGATCCTAGCTGCCTAGGCTAGGATCAGAGGGCTTCAGAAGGAGCAAGTGGGCTTGGCTGTAGGTGACCTGACGGGACAGAAGAGATGCCTGCTGCCTTCTCAGACAGGGCCTGTTCCCAACGCGCAGGGAGAATCCTCCTGAGGGCCTGGAATTGTCATCTTTTGAGCTCTGAGCCATTCTGCTGTTGCAGCTGTGTTTTGTCCATGCAGCGTGCCACCCATGCAGAGGTCCTGAAAGACCTCAGGCCTCTGGAAGATGGCAGTCCCTGGGGACCAAGCAGTAAGGCAGGGGCAGTGCTGTGTCCTACTCTGTACCCTAGATACTATGTTATCTCCCAGGGATGCTGGAGAGTCTCAGCAGCCATGCTCTGAAAAACTGATGTTGGCAAGGACTGGAGTGCCCCCCCCCACACACACCTGTATTACCTGCTCTTAAGTCTTTCAGCCGCCCAGCAACCTCTGGCATCTTCACAGCCCAGGAAGGGACAGGGTGGGGGCAGAATGGGATTCTCCCATCCGGGTGACTTTCAAAGAAAGAGAAGCAGAGCTTACTAGCCCCGCTTTGCCCCCTAGAGGGGAAAAAGTCCTGCCATTTTCAGTCAGGGATTCCTGCCGTCCAGAAGCATACTGGGGCTCTCTCTGCTCCCTGCAGGCTGGCCACATGGATGCTGTGACCCTGAGAGGTGAGGACATTTACAAGGCAGGGAAGGTGTACGGCCTGGTCCCGGCAGCTGGAGAGCTGTATGCTGGTGAGTGTACCTGCCCCTGTCTGGTGGCTGTTTCTTTTGTAACTCCAAAACCTTTTCTCTAAGAACTTCCAACTTACCCTCCGTGCCTCACCTCTGAGCTTTCTGCCAGCCTTCTGTCATGAAGCAAGTCCCTCCTTTCCCACCCCTCAATCACCCATCTGTGTAATGCATACCTCTAAAATGTCTACAAACTTTCTGGACAGGAACAAGGAGTTAGTATTCTAGCCATTGCAGAGCCGAGTCATATTCTTCTGACTTTCAAATTCACCATTAACTATAAAAGCCCTTCTTACTGGCCAACCCAGTCCATACATATAGACAACCCCACAGTTTGCTAGGGTGTCCTTGCCTCTCCCTGCCATGATGGCTGAGCCTTCTGGTTGTTAACTTATTGGCACCTTCCCACTGGTTTGGTCTTGACTTTATCCTTTGTCCTCTTGAAGATTGGCCTTGGGGCATTTAGTCCACTTCGCTGTGAGAAATCTCTGGGCCTGGAGTCTGCAGGCCCGAGCTGTGACTGCCTTTCTCCCATAGAGTGAGAAAAATACCATGTGGGTGTGAGGAAGGCCATGGGTGAGGACTCCTGGGTGCTTCAACCAGGTGGAGGGTGGAGACAGCAGCTGCTCCCTAAGGACCCTGGGATATCAGCATGTGCAGCCCCCAGACAAGACAGGTCACAGCTCCCAGGCAAAGAAATAGGAGGGGACAGTTGAGGCGTGAATCCCAGTTCTGACAAGGGGTCCATTTCAAGCTGTTCTTCTCCCTACAGAGGAGGACAGGAGCAACTCCTACTTTGTGGTGGCTGTGGTGAGGCGAGATAGTTCCTATTCTTTCACCTTGGATGAGCTGCGCAGCAAGCGTTCCTGCCACCCAGGCTTGGGCAGCCCTGCGGGCTGGGATGTGCCCATAGGCTCCCTCATCCAGCGGGGCTTCATCCGGCCCAAAGACTGTGATGTCCTCACAGGTATCTCCCTCTGAGGGACACAGATCCCGAAGTTCTTTGGGATCTGATGGCCGCCCCTCATCATGACCTTCCTTCTGCCCCAGCGGTGAGCGAGTTCTTCAATGCCAGCTGCGTGCCTGTAAACAACCCTAAGAACTACCCTTCCTCGCTGTGTGAGATCTGCGTGGGAGATGAGAAGGGCCGTAACAAGTGTGTGGGCAGTAGCCAGGAGAGATACTATGGCTACAGTGGAGCCTTCAGGTACTTGGTGGCAGCTGTGACATAGTGGCTGGTCTTCTGGCCTGTCGTCCCCCCCCCCCCCGCCCACATCGGGATTGTCTCTCTAATGGCTTCCCTGCCCCCCTGTGTGACAGGTGTCTTGTGGAGAATGCAGGGGATGTTGCCTTCATCAAGCACACAACTGTCTTTGAGAACACAAATGGTACATGATGGGGCTTGGACTGGAGTAAAAACAGGGTTGGGGGATGGTGGGGCAGGGATGTTTCCTATCTCCAGAACAATCCAGGCACATGGTATTGCTGGGTTTAGAGTCTGAACAGCAGCCTGGAGAGACTGAATCTGGAATGTTCTAGCCCCATTGAGTGCAAGGGCCCTAAGAGCCACAGTGTAAGAACAGATTTTGGTCCAGAATTCAAGTTCATAGGCCACTGCAATATGGTACCTGCATCTCAGCCAGTCTTCAGGTATTCATGGGGCACTGAGGCCTGTGGGAGTCGGGGTTGCAATACCCCTCTCCTCTGATCACTAGTCATGAACAGGTCAGTGCCCTGTCCAGGGAAGCCCACTCAAATCCCACCAAGACATGACCCAGCAAGGTTCACCACACAAACAACTGTGTTTCATGGAATCACCTTCCCAGCCTAGAAACTCAACCCCAGGTCCCCAAAAGCTATGTCCAAGATCCTGTCTGTGCAGAGAACCTCTTAGCTTCCATTCCCCGCCCACTCAAGTGGAAAAGCCACGTCTGTGTTAAAGCTGGAGTCCAGGCCCATAGCTCTTAACGCTTATACTTTTTGCCTACTCTACTGTGTCCCGGGCTTTGAAATTCCAAAAACAAGGCTCAGTCAGGAAGTTCCCCTTTCCTAATACAGTCTTCCCACAGACCCCACAAAAGGGCACAGCTGTCGCCCAGAGGGGGAATAAGACCCATAGGAAAAAAAATCAGTATTTCAAAATTCACATCTGACCTGCTGGGCTCAGAGGTCCCTGAGATTAACAGATTTGGAGTGGCATAGCCCTGCTTCCTTGCCCAACCTCCCACCCAGAACTACAGGGCCCACTCTCCAGGGAAGGAAGCTGGCCTGCCCCCCCATCCCTCCCACCAAGCCTGGCAGTGAGTTGGAGAGGGCTGTGGAAGACGCAGCTGCCCTGCCGTGACACACCTGCCTCCCACGGTGCTTTTGTATCTTCGGCTCTATGTGGAACCCACCTGGTATTCCTTCTGGAAAGGGAGGAGAGCGGGTGCTAAGGGAACACCAAAAGATAAAGACGGCGTGACTCCCCAGGGTAGCAGCCTCTTGGGAAGCTCTGAGACCAGCCAAATGTTTCAGCATCAAAGATGCCAGTGGGAAAATGTAGATTCCAGGTTCTCTCCAAGATCTACAGAGCGAGAGTCCTTACAGGCGCCAACCACCTTGGAACTGTGCCTATACCCATGGGCGGCGTCACACCCTCTGCAGCCTGAGACCTTAGCTTTCAGGGTCACCCCAGGCTCAAGGACATAACCCACACAGATAGGACTTTTGCTTGGGAGGGGAAGTCATAAAGATATCCAGACCTCGGATTGTAACAAATCCTAGGCTGAGGCAGGCGGAATTGTAGTTTGAGGCCAGCTTAGGCTATATTGCAAGACCCTGTCTCAAAAAACAATTTTTTTTCTAAGAGTCCTGCTTTTGTTATCTGTAAAGTGGAGGTGGTAATCCCCACCCCTATGTTGTAGGCAGGGGCTGTAGCCCCTGCCTGTCACATACTGAGTGCTCATTATCACTGCCCTTCCCAGTGAAGGGTCTCACGGGTTTCTCGCCCACTTCTTACCACCCTATGCTGTCCCCCAGGTCACAACCCTGAGCCCTGGGCTGCTCACCTCAGGTGGCAAGACTATGAGTTACTGTGCCCCAATGGGGCACGAGCTGAAGTAGACCAGTTCCAAGCCTGCAACCTGGCACAAATGCCATCCCACGCTGTCATGGTCCGTCCAGACACCAACATCTTCACTGTGTATGGTCTTCTGGACAAGGCCCAGGTGAGCCAAGCTGGAGTGACCTCAGGGAGGAGTAGCAGTGGAGATCCAAGCCCCTAGGTAACCTGGAACAGAATTCACAAGAAACTGAGGCAAGTTAGGGGGCAATTGTATGATTTTTCACTCCACCCGGGGACAATCTCCCAGCAATAATCCCCCTGAATCATTAATTTTCCTTCTTGACTGGGCTATTCTCATTGACATGCAAACATGTTGCTTTACCATCTCCAAGTAGGAAAGCATCTCTGAGACTCACAACCCAGCTCCATGCTGCTGCTGTTATTGTTGTGTGGCCTGAGGAACTCAATGCTTCACACCTGCCTGGGGAGTGCTCCTCCACTCCCTTTGAGGGCAAAACTCCTCAGCTAAGCCCATCAGTTCCTCTCCTGTTCTCTCTTGGGGGTTAGCACCAGGCAATCCTTACTAGGTTCCTGAAACTGTTCTTGTTAAGGGCCCCGTGATTCAAAGTGAATGCAAGGGCACACAGTGACTATACCAAGGGCCACTTTCTAGGGCCTCATTGCACCTGACCTCACACCAGCACAGCATTGGCCCCAGCTCCCCTCTCCTGAGCCTCACACCCCTCCTCTTAGAAACTTGTTCTCCCCTGGCTCTCGGGTCCCCACATCACTGGCTCTCCTCCTGGCTCCATTTATTAGACTGAATTTACCCTCCTTTGACTCTCCAGAATAGACTATCAGAGTCACTGGACTGTTATTAAATTCTAAAATTATATGTGCTCTGTTTATCCTGGTGATAGTCACTGTTCCAGGAGCAACTCCTTCAAGCCAATGGCTCCCCCGACTGATCCCTCAAGCTCTCTGAAGTGGGGAAGAATACTGCGTGGATGTATAGTTTTGTGAAATAGTTGATAACTTCAGGAGAATCTACAAGTCCACCCCAAAAAGATTAATGGCCTTGGCCACTTTGTCCTGTCCCCTTGATTATTACTTAACAGTGGACACACATTATGAATATTTTCTAGATGTCCTTTGTTCACAAATGATCTATATCCCAAGCTGTCCTCAAACTCTTTTTTTTTTTTTTTAAGATAGCCACTGGGCACAGTGGCACACGCCTTTATTTTTATTTTTTATTTTTAGATTTATTTATTTATTTATTTATGAGTGCTCTGTCTGCATGCACACTTGCAGCCAGAAGAGGACATAAGATTACACTGTAGATGGTTGTGAGCCACCATGTGGTTGCTGGGAATTGAACTCAGGACCTCTGGAAGAACAGCCACTGCTCTTAACCACTGAGCCATCTCTCCAGCCCTGTCCTCAAACTCTTAATCCTTCTGCCTCAGCTTATTATAAACTGGATAATAAGCATAGGCTTGGTGGTATTATGTTATAGTGCTATTCTGGTATTCTGTCTCATCTTTCTCTAGCTCTTTGGGGTTGTTCAAAGCACATTCAATTCAAGGATCCCCATCAGGGAAGCAAGTAGCAGAGCCACTCCTGGGATACTTGGGGTGGAGGGGAATTTAGTAATGACATCATCAACTCCCTCACTAATTTTTTTTATTATTGTTTTGGCTCATTGAAAAGGATGCCCATAAGACTGATAAAATAGCATTGCGAAAAAGACTGAGAAGTATTGAGCAGGCCTAGCCAAGACCTTAGTCATTGCAACCACACCATCTCTCATTTCTGGGTCCTTCTTGCTATAAGTCTCCCACTTTAGTTCTGCATTCAAGGACTGGTCTGGTGGGACACTTCTGGCTGTCTTTGGATCGCACCTCTATGCAAATCTTTCTGCAGACCCCTTCCATGACAGAGGCTTATCAGTGGTTAAGTGGATGACTTCCACTGAAAGACTTGGTGCCCTGAAATGCTTGCGCTTTGGGGACCCTCCCATGATTTTCTGTAAGCCCAGACATAGCAATTGCTTTTGGTCTTTCCAGGACCTATTTGGAGATGACCACAACAAGAACGGGTTCCAAATGTTTGACTCCTCAAAATACCACAGCCAAGACCTGCTATTCAAAGATGCTACAGTGAGAGCAGTACCCGTTGGGGAGAAAACCACATACCTGGACTGGCTGGGTCCTGACTACGTGGTGGCCCTGGAGGGAATGCTGTCTCAGCAGTGCTCTGGTGCAGGTACGGAGCAGGCCTGGTGTGCCAGCACTTATGATACCCCCTTCAAAGGGCCCTGAGACACCCCAACATCTTTGGGGGTTTGGCATCAAAACTCTGAGAAAGTTGAAGGGTATCCCAGGCCTGGGAGAGGCAGAGGAAGAAGTCCCTGTTTCAAATACTGTCAAAGTGGAGCGTCCCAGGGAGGGTCCAAACAGGGAGGCTTGCAGATAATTCAGGCAAGAGCTCTGGCCTGTCACCCAAATAGGCCCGGATCATGAACATAAATGCTGAAAATCATAGTCCTTGGTGGATCTGAGGTAATGACATAAATATGCATGCAGTATAATTTGGAAGGGAACGAAATATGTAAAGAAAGCAGGGAAAGGCGAGATTGTCAGCAGGGAGAGAGGAGGCTGGAGATAGCAGAGCACACAGAAATAGCGCTGCCTGTGTGTGAGCACCCAGTGGGCCACCCACAGGCCTGGTGCTTCCAGCCTTAACTACCTGTCATCCCCTAACCCTCCACCCTCCACCCCCAGTGGCCGCGGTGCACCGAGTCCCCATGCTGGCCTTGCTCCTGCTGGCTCTGGCTGCAGGCCTCCTCCCAAGTGTTCTCTGAACTGCTCAGAACCTGGCTGCTTCAGATGGCACCCTGAAGTAGTCCCACCCAAGAAACCTAGAAATCGTCTAAACCTGCAGGAGAGTGCAGGATGCAAGAGGCAAGGTGAGAATTCACACACGCAGCCCTCAGGTGTGCAATTCTAACCCAAAGAGAACTGTCTGGACTCAGGATGGTTGTTAGGGCCAAGTCCTCCCACCTGCTTGAGCCCTCAGTACCTGAGGCGACTGGCAAGCACCCCAGTCGTTGCCTACAGGAACTTCAGGTCCCTCCTACCTGAAGCCTCAGCCTGGCTGGGAGGAAAAAAAAAAAAAAAAGAGACCAGTTGCCATGGTAACCATGGAGTGGCTTCCCACAGCTGCCTCTGTGCCTGGGGAAAGGGCACAGCCAACCTAGAGGCCCTCAGTGACACATTCCCACCCCCACAGTCACCGCCACCAACTCCCCCACTCCCCACCCCTGTCCTGCGGATGCTTGTCCACCAAGGATCAGTCCCACGCCCTCAGAGGAGCAGGGTTGCTGAGCACCTCAGCCTTTGTCCTCCTCTTCTGTGACACCAAGATGCCCAGCCCTCTGAACAGCAGATTCTGCCAGACTGGGATGGAAGGTGGGCCAACACGGGACTGTGGGGATGAAGTCCTCCAGAAACCCTCAGAAGAAGTGCTCCCCAGTAAGAATGTTAGTGGATGAAGAACTTGATGCAGGCGGGGGACCTTGCTGCTTAACAGCTCCTTTTTCAGGACTTGCCCTGCCCATGCCTGGACCTCACTGCACAGTGAAACTGCTCCCTTGTTTGCTCTCTTGGCCTCAGTCACAACATTATCTTCCTCGGTGCCTCACTGTGCCCCTTCCTCACACCACCACCCTACATACACACACACACACACACACACACACACACACACACACACACACACATTGTCTGTATGTGAGCATGTCAACTCCTTGTCTGAAGAAGCATGAACTGGCCCAAAATCAGGCCCCTCCCCCATGAGCTGGGACTGAGGACATGCCACGAGCCAGAGGATTGGGAAGAGCCCTGTCATCTTCCCCTAACTCTGCATGTGTTGTGTATTATGGAAGGGCCCCTGATTCTTGCACACTCATGAGAGTCAACAGAAAGCCTGGGGAGAGCCTCTCTCCAGTCCATATTGCCATGTTCTCTCAAGAGCCAGAAAAAGTTTTCTAAGACTACCAGCTTTTTACTCCAAATCTTGTTCCTTTAAAAAATAATAAATAGCCGGGCAGTGGTGGCGCACGCCTTTAATCCCAGCACTTGGGAGGCAGAGGCAGGCGGATCTTTGTGAGTTCGAGGCCAGCCTGGTCTACAAAGCGAGTCCAGGACAGCCAGAGATATTCAGAGAAACCCTGTCTCGAAAAACCAAAAAAAAAAAAAATAATAATAAATAAATGACAAACCAGTGACTACCTAGACAGTTCCCATTTTCTCTCCATACATTCCAGCATCAGTCTTCAGCCTTTTGGTCTGTGAGAAAATGGGAACTCTCCAGGTAGTCACTGGTTTGTCATTTCTTAGTATTGGAAGCTGCAGGCCCTGCACTTCCTATATAATCAGATATATTTATCCTTCTCAGCTCTCTGAGGTGGTTGAAGAATAGACAGCTTGAGTCTCATAGCTAAATTTTGAGTTGTTTAGGAATCAAGAGGGCATTCTAGATCTAAGAAGATGGTTATAATAGTGATGCAAGTTAGTATGAAAGCTAAGTCAGTTATAGAACTTTAAACTCATGGAGATGGTTAGAAGGTAGAAGGTTAAAGTCAGGGGCCAAATATGTATGAACTGGACATTGGGAAGGTATACTGGGCCATTTAACTCTCATAAATGTGGCATATTTAATTCTGCTGTTGTGTATAGAATTTACTGTTATAAGAGAAAGAACCATTTGTTGGATTGAAAAGGGAAGCTGTTGCGGAAGAGGGTGGAAGGGTGGGACAGGAAGGGGGAATAGGGAAGGGTTTGTGACTGAGATGTAACTTGAAGAAAAAAAAATAAAGTACTTATATAAAAAAATAATAAATAAAAAGAGAGAGAAGAAATAGGAGCAAGCAGCCCTCGTCAGCACACTGGCAGCAGCGTGGGTCTGGAGCTATTTGTGTCTTGGTCTGTGTGGGGGGCCTCAGGATGCTGATGACAGGCCAGGTTCCCAGTGGCCCACCCCCACCTGTGGGCGACAGGACAGATTCTGTACCCCTCTCAGTAGCAGAGAAGGCCTTGGCAGAGTCACAAGATGGTGAGGAATCTTGGTCTCCATGCTGCTTTGGAGACCAAGCGCCCCTCTCTCAGGCTGTACTCACAGCCGACCTTTTTTCTCTGACCTGGGGATTGATACTTTCCTTAAAGAAGACTTTTGCAGTGAAAAAAAAATGTACTCTATGTGGGCGATCATGCCCAAAGTGTGATGTCTATGCCATGCACCTTCCAGGTGTGACTTCCAAGAGTGTTGTGTAAATGACGTCTGACTGCCAGGAGCCAACACTGCTATGTTAGCGCTAAAGAAAGACACTGGTTTCTTTTTTAAATAAAGCCAAACACCCCTGCATAGGCAGAGGCTTGGATTGTATTGGAAATTGTTCTCCATCTGCCTCAACTTGTTTTCTTTGTTGCTCAGAAACCAGCCTTCTTCAGGCCACTGCCTTGCCTCATGAAAGATGGCACGTTTCATTTAGCGCCTTGTTTACTGAACTCAAGTGTCAGGGACCACTTGGTGCTCCCAGCCATCTTGTTCACCCACCATTTCACTTCCCCATGTGGACCGGTTTTCTGGCCCTCCATAATGCCTCAGCCATCCCCACCCCTGGCTCACACCAGCTGCCACCACCCCCTCAGCCTCTTGGGTGTCTGCTTCCCTGGGAACTGGATGCTGTGGAGGATGAACGCATCCCTGCTGCCTCTGCCCTGTGTCTCCAGAATAAGCTGCCCACACCTTTTCTTTGGCAAGCTCATGGTAAACTCATTGGTGGGAGAGGAGGCCCATGGTCCTCAAAGTGGGCACTTCTGGCCCCAACTGAAGCCTAGATCAACCTCTGCGCTCCTCTCTCTCATGGCTGTGGCCCTTCACCATGTTCCCCTTAGCAGGAGGATCTAGAGTTGGAGGCCAGGCTAGCTGGGTTTGGTGACATATACATGTAGCCCCACTCTGTACTTGGACCCCTGTAGGACAAAGCCAGGAAAGTCATTGAAAGTTCGAGGCCAATGAAGGGTGCGTTGCCAGACTCTGTCTGAAAACAAGCAAGGACAGGAAAAGTCAGTCTTCACAGAGTCGATGGCATCCCAAACTGAATGACAGAGGATGGCGTAATCTTCCCTTATTCCTTCTTTCCCAGCAGCTTTTGGGGTAGCTGCTCCAAGTGCAGAAGCTATTTTTCTGGCTAGGTAGGAGTCATGAGGAGCCTGTCAGTGGCATAACCTGGAGGCCTTGTCAAGACAAACTGCCGTTCCACAGATCTGGGGATAGAGAGAGAGCATTTGCGTTTCTGGCAAATTCTTCACTCTAAAGAATGTGGTTAGAGGCAATGTGAGTTTACATTTGTTGAGGCCAGTTAGCAGATGCCTGCCCCAGAAGGGCCTAGGGCTTCAGTCAGGAAGAGGAGTAGTCAAAGGCCATTGCGTAGGAAGCTGAGTCCCACCTGGGAAAAGAACTGTGGCTTCTACAGTGCCCCTGTGCAGGCAGGTGAGATATGTTGGAAGATGCCATCCCCAGGGGTGTACTCACCAGCCAGCTGAAGAAGAGAACCTGAAGGTTCACCAGTGAGGGGTGTATGTGCTCAGAGCACCCCTCATTTTCCTTTGCTTCCGAAGTCCCAAGAAACCTACAGCTCTGCTGTGACCACTACTGAGACATGTGGTCAGAAAGAAGAAAATGTCCAGTGGCTTGCTGGACAGATTGTTCTTAGCCAAGACCTCATTGGCCAACTTCCCTGGCCACCTGAGTCCTTCTCTCATCTTCCTTCTAACAGACCCTGATTATGTCCAGGGTAGCCACATATCCAGCTAAAATACCCAGCCATATACCCAGCTAAAATACCCACTTGGTTAGCCCTGCTGACATAGGCCTATAAGCCCATTTACTCATAAGGCTGGGATAGGAAGTTCAAAAGTTCAAGGTCTGCCTCTGTTGAAGATTGAATTCAAGGTCAGTCTGTACAAATTAACAAGACCCTGGTTCAAAATGTCAAAAGTAAAAAGAGCCGGGGGGGGGGGAATGTGTGTAGCTCTTGTGTAAAACCCTTACTTAGATGCACAAGGCTCTGACTTCGTTTGCTGATATAGAAAAAGAATTCAGTTAGGGCTGGCCAGGGCTGGGGAGGTAACTCAGTTATAGGGCACTTGTCCAGCATGTACAAGGCTCTAGGTAAATCGTTCTCAACCTGTGGGTTATGACTCCTTTGACAAACCTCTATCTCCAAAAATATTTACATTGTGATTCATAACAGCAGAAAAACTATAGTTATGAAGTAACAACAAAAATAAGTTTATGGTTGGGGGTCACCACAGCATGAGGAACTGTATTAAAGGGTCACAGCATTAGGAAGGTTGAGAACCATGGATCCAGGTTCTGTTCTCAGTACTCAGTCTCAGCCAAACATACAGTAGGGCTGACCATACACCTGAGTTCAAGCCAATGAAAACTAAGTGGTGGTCACAGGGTGTAAGCTTCGGAAAACTTTAGTTGTCATCCAATAATTTTATCTTCTGAGAATAGCATCCATGAGCAATACATCTATATCATTCCTTCCCCTCCCTCTCCCACCTCTACCTCTCCCTCTGCCTCCCAAATTCATGATCTCTTCTTTGATTGCCATTGTTAGGTATATATGCTTATATATGCACACGTGTGTATAGTCTAGGGAGTCTGTTCAGTGTTGTTCATATGTACATATGTCCTGGGATGACCACCTGAAACTGGACAAACCTCTGAGGGAGCTCAGATTGGAGGAGACTGATTCTCTCTCATTGGTCACCTGTAGTTCTTCACCTAGGGGACAGAATTTCCCCTTCCACGTGGACATGTCGGGTGGTGTTATTATGCTGGCCTTCTTGGCAACCATATTGTTGAAAGTCCCTGGGTGCTGCTTCCCCATCATATATAAAAGACTGTCTCACTGAAGATGCCCTGGTCTTTTGGCTCTCACAGTCTTCCCATGCCCTTCTTCTGTGATTTTTCCCTGAGTCTCAGGTGTAGGAGACATACCAGTTAGGTTTGGGCACATATACCCCAGAAAACCTTTTCGGGGCTCCCTTCACCTCTTCCTGCCCGGAAAACAGACATGATGGCTTGAAAATGAACCACGTTGACACACAGAAGCAACAAACAAAGGGGAAGGACCACCTGGTAGGGAGGGCAGAGCAAGAAGATAGCAGCACCCAGGCCTGGACTGGCCTGATCTAGTAGCCACTTTCAGTTTCCTCAGCACTGCTAAGTATGTCGAGGGTGGGGAAGGTGTGAGGTCAAGTCATGGCCTCACAACAGGCTGTGTGACTCAGGAGCACTTACCACTCCTCTCTGGGGCCATCTGTGGGGATGAACCAGGCCTCTGGGATTTCCTTGTGTCCTGGTGTGACTCACTCACAATGCTGGAAATGGTGGATTTCAGAGACAGGGCAGAAAGTCACCTTAGGGATGGCCACATTGAGGGAGTCGTATGACTAGCATTTAAACAAAAAGGATCCTGCAGCCTGAAATTCAAGGGGTCTGCAATAGTTCAGTTGTTGCAAGCCCTTTAACCAAGGAAGGGAAGTGTTTCTCAGTATCCCCTTGACATTGACCCCAGGCTTCCCAGTTGTCTGAGAAGAGCCCAAAACTCTGTTTTTCTCCCTGCACGCCTCTAGCTAGCTATTGGAGTATTGGAGTGATTTACTGCTGGACAGGATGGGGCCTGGAGTTACGCTGGAGAGAAGCCTCCACATTGGTGGCCCCAGGCCATGAGTCAGCCAATGCCCTGTCAGAGCCCTCCTCCCTAGAAACAAGAAGGTTAAAGGAAGAAGGAAAAGGGTGGATTATGGGGGTAAAATGGGGGTACACAGGCCCAAACTCCTCTACTCTCCAGCCTTACCTGAGTGAATCCTGAATGTACTGGCACTTCTATAGTGGGGAGGTTCCCTGGCCCCAAGAAGAAGAAACAGAAAGTACTTAGCAAATGCCTTCCATGGGGCTGTCACCCTCTAACTGGTGGCTCAGAAAGATGTTTTTGTGACCACCCTGTTGTCCACCAGCTGAGGATTCTTTACCCTCTATGGTGGTTTGAATAGGTATGGCCCCCACAGACTCATGTGTTTGAGTGCTTGGCCCATGGGGATTGACACTATTAGGAGGTGTGGCCTTGTTGGAGGAAGTGTGTCACTGTGGAGGTGGGCTTGGAGGTCTCCTATGCTCAAGCTACTCCCAATGTGGCACACGGTCTCCTTCTGCTCCCTTCGGCTCCTTCTCCAGCACCATGTCTGCCTGCCCACTGCCATACTTCCTGCCATGATGATAATGGACTAAACCTCTGAACTGTGAGCCAGCCCCAATTAAATAATTTCCTTTATGAGAGCTGCCGTGGTCATGGTGTCTCCTCACAGCAATAGACACTAACTAAAACACCCTCCGAGAGGTGACCTAGGAGTCTTATGCAATAGAATCATTTTTGTCCCATCAAGGCATTGGAACTATGGACTGGAAAGATGGCTCAGCCATTAAAAGCACTTGCTGCTCTTGCAAAGGACCAGAGTTCAGTTCCCAGCACCCATGTGGAGTGGGTCATGACTGTCTGTAACTCCAGATCCAGATCCTCTGTGGGTACCCATGGACATACACATACATGTGTGTATATAAATACACACACACACACACACACACACACACACAC
This sequence comes from Lophiomys imhausi, assembly GCA_907164525.1. NCBI lineage: Eukaryota > Metazoa > Chordata > Mammalia > Rodentia > Muridae > Lophiomys > Lophiomys imhausi. The sequence goes on along the minus strand of CAJQZJ010033117.1, from coordinate 961,834 downwards.
ACACACACACGAATTAAGTAAATATATGACCAGTCTGTTAAAATAGACTTAGAACAGTAGCTGGGTTTGTGACCATAGTATAACCTTCACCATATTATTTTAGGAACAGCAAAATTCTGGAAACATCTAAATGCATCCTCAGTTCTTCCATTTGCTGTGGACAGTCTACAGCCGTTATGTAAAGGGTGGGGCTGCCTTCACTGAGGTGGGAAGATCCCTGTGACATACTGTTGAGTAAAAAGAGCAGGTTATGAAACAGTATGTGATTCCATTACCATAAGTCCCCACACTCACACACAGCTCGGTCTGGAAGTCTGTTCACCAAACTGTTAACAGGGACTCTCTCCAGCTGGTGGGATTTAAGGGTAAGTTTTACTTTCTTTAAACTTTATTTTTAGTTTTCTTGAAACTCTTAAATTTTGAATTGCAAAACATTTAAAGTGAAATTGCGGAGGATGTAGTTCGATGAGTGAGGCCCTGGGTTCCAACTCTAGCACTGCAGTAAACGAATGGATAAATAAATAATCCTTTTCATTTAGGAATGGATAAATGAGTAATGACAATAATGACAACAAGACCTTCCACCGACACAAGCACAGGCGCCTTTCTCTGCTGAGGGAGCCCAGAGGTGTGTGCAGCTGTGACATTGGCCACATGACCTTGGAGAAGTCACTACTCTCTAGACCCTCGGTTCTCAACCTGTGGGTTGTGACCCCTTTGGGGGTCAAACGATCCTTTCACAGGGGTCACATACCAGACAGCCTGCATATCAGATATTTGCAATTCATAACAGTAGCAAAAGTTACAGTTATGAAGTAGAAATGAAAATAATTTTACAGCTGGGGGTTACCACCACATGAAGAACTGTATTAAGGGGTCGCAGTGTTAGGAAGGGTGAGGACCACTGCGCTACAGCCTCCACTTCTTGCCTAAGCATCTGCCCCAGCAGCTAGTTGGGAGACGTCTTCTGGAGAGGAGGGGCCTGGGCAATCCCAAAGGCCCTGCAGATCAACAGACCTGTCTCCCAAACTTTGTCCTCTCCACTTCCTGCGACTCTCAGTTGTCCTGTGCCCTCTGCCAGCCTGTGGGCAGATGGGAGAAAGAGAGGTCATCCGAACACGACGGACTGAAGTCCAGACTCAGCTGGGTCAGCCTCAGGTGCCAACAATCAGGCCTGGGAGAGGCTAGGAAAAGCCATGATCAGACAGATTGCCCAGGAGGCAGGGACACAAGAAACCTCTTCCAGAGCACCCCAGCCCACCCCTCACCTGACTTACTCACTTACAGCTCTCCCACACGCACACACTGCTTCCTAGGTCACAGGCTTCTGTAGGCACCTCCCTGACTCCAGGTAGCTTGTTCTAACTCCTCAACTTGCAGGAAGCCCAGCTTACACAGAACAGGACTTTCTGACAATGCGGATTTAACCTTCATAACCCCACACTAGAACTCAGAACTTGGTTCCTCACCTTGAAATAGCAGGACACAGGGTCCAGGGCCCAGACGTACATTTTTTAAGGCACTTTACCATCCCATTTGAGCCCTTGGAAAGTTGGTTATTGTTTAGATTTTTTTGTTTGGTCACCATGCCTGGCTTGTTCGTTTCTCTGAAACCAGGTCTTGCTGTATAGCCCAGGCTAGCCTCTCGCTTCAGCTTCCTAATGCTATGATCACAGGCATAAGCCACCACAGCATCTGTGCCACACTCTGGGAAACTTTTAACGGTTGTGCCACAGCTACGCGCCTGAACTTCTCACTGCCAGATAGCCAGTAGACGATCGGGTGTCAAAACCCACTTTACACTCTTTTCCCAGGATCCTTCCTGGCACCAGTTGCCAGGTTTGTTTGCCCAGAAAACCCTATGAGGCGGAAATTCGAGTGAGTGATGTGGGCTGGAACGAGGTCCCTCGGGTCGTTCTAACCTTCCACAGGAGGGCCTGGCTGCCTTGCCCCACACCATCCCTCCGTCGGATACAGGTTTGGAGTGGCGTGACCCTGAGACCAGTGGCTTGCTTCAGCAGAGGACAAGCCTCATAGAAAAGCCCGACGGGCACCATCAATTAACAGCGCTGCCAGCAGCCGGGAACATCCGTCCTGGAGGAAGGGCTGCCTGTAAGCGGTGGGGCTGCGGAGCCGGCACATACCGGGGTTAAAAGATGGACATGCACTTAAGGGGCATGCATTTTATTATTGCATACTAGACACAACTGGCGAGTACCAGTTTAGCTTTCAAAACAATATCCTGAAAGAGGTATACTGTGACAGTCATATTTAACAGATTGAGGAACCGGAAGCGTCGAGGTGATAACTTGCCCACAGTCAGTCAGCTTACGGGCCAGGACTGAGACAAGCAACTTGACCCTAGAGCCAGGATGTAAGACCACACTGGCAGATTGAGCTTTGTGAGGTAGCATGTGGATAGCCTATACCTGGAGGGTATTTTTGGACTAAGAGGCGGGGAAGGGGTGAATCTTAGACCTCATCACGCTCTTCAGAGGTCCACAGACTGGCTGACCACTCTAGGAAGCAGCTTCTCCACAAACTGCCTATTCTAAATCCTCTAGGTTTGCAAGTGTGGGAAATACAGTCTGGCTAGAGGAGCCCTGTCGAGGGCATGGAGGTCCTTGTACTCACTGGGGAGCGCTGAGAGAACCAGGGATGTTAATCACACAGGGAGGAGATAAAAATCAAACACCAGAATTCCATCCAGAAAGCTGAGAGTGCATTCTGTTGATGATGTGATGACCTTTTGGCTGTCTGTGGAGGCAGACCTCACCCAAATCCCCAGACTCTTCTCTCCCTAGACCGTTACCCATCCCTAAAGGAGATGTCACATGTACTTTATGGCCCGCTGACCTCTATGTTATCAGTCAGAGGCTGCCCTAGATTCCGTCTTTCAGCTATAGAACCCGGCCTCATGGTCACATGTACTTTGTGAAAGAGTTTCTATGTTGTCACACCTTAAGCTTTACTGTAGACCTGCCTTTGGAAGGATTGGACTGATTGGACTGGAAACCTTTTCCCAGATTGCATTGTGGTTTAAATATGCTGACAATGAACCACCTGGCACTAGACTCCCCGAAGTCTGATCCACGTTGATGAAGTCGGTCTGCACACGGTTCTCTTCCCTGAATGACACCTGCAGAGTCCCTCAGAGCCATCCCTCACACCCCTGCTCATGGCTCAAGACCAGATAGCCTCGAGTTTGGCTGAGCAACATCTCCACGGAAGCATGGTCAGTAAGATCATGGGAGGCTGTGTTGCCTTTTTTTTTTTTTAACTTTTTATTGACTCTTTGTGAATTTCACATCATGCACCCCAACCTCACTCATCTCTTTGTCCCTTTGTATCTGCCCTCCACCCTTGTAGCCTCCTTCCACAAAGGGAAGTAAAATAATAGAGAATGGAAAAAAAAGTCTTGTCATGGAAGCTGTAGTGTGTCACAGTGTGTCACACAGTATACCCTTTTGTTCACATATCTTTACTTGCAAATGTTCATTGCAATGAGTCATCAGTCTGTTTCGAGGCCCCCCGGATTCTGCTACTCTGTCAATACTGGAGCCTCATAGGACTCCTAGGATATCCTATTGTTGCCCCGTATCATGGAGATCCTGCAGCTTTGGATCTGTAGGACTGGCCCTTTTACATGCTCCATCAGATTATAGATGGGGTAGTGAAGGTGTACTTTTAAACTATTTATTTTTATATTAATATCTCTATCCACCTTCAAACCCACTGGCCCGAGGTATGGGAGAAAGGACATTAACAGAGACAGAAGATGTAGACCTCTTTAGTCGTAGGTCCTTGGGGCAATTCATCAGGATTCCAGCATACCAATCCGTCAGGATTACAGCATACACTGAAACAGGTATCAACAGCAAAGGGAACACAGCAATCAGTGGCAGTGGCTACCCTGCTCCAGTACCAGAAGCAATGGTGATGGCAGTTGCCCAACTCCCTATTTGGGGCTTTGGTCTTCAGCCCATCCTAGGCAGGGATCAGCAGCAAGTCTTGGCAACAGAAAATTTCAACAAAGCATTGTCTGGAGTATTTAGAAGTGAAGCAGCAATGAGAATCGATGCCCAGCAAAAGCCCCTCTGAGTTTCCAGGGCCTCCATTTATACCCCCTCAAAATCCACACAAGGACACTTTCTAATTTGTCAACACCACTCCCTGTGCACAAAGTAGTTCCTACTGACCAAGATCACAAGCTCTCCAAGGAGTCTGTCTTCAAAGGATGTTTTCCAGCAAAAACCATGTTTGCCAGACGTAACAATTTTTGGCTGCCAAAACATCACATGTTCTTTCATCAGGATGTTTTCATACCCCCTCACAAGTCTGTTTTTCTTTTTCTTTTCTTTTCTTTCTTTTTTTTTTTTTTGGTTTGTTTGTTTCAAGACAAGGTTTCTCTGTGTAACCCTGACTGTCCTGGACTTTGTAGACCAGGCTGGCCTTGAACTCATGGAGATCCGTCTGGCTCTTCCTCCTGAGTGCTGGGATTAACGATGTGCTCCACCACACCCAGCACTGAGTCTGTTTGTCAGTGGTGGACAAAGCACCCCCACATCCCACACTTGAGACCAAAACAAGAAACACATTCAATCAGCACAACCGTGTTTCTAAAGAAGTCAAAACTTCCACCACAGGGTAGATGTTGGGATGGGAAAACTTAAAGTCCTGGATCTGGGAGGCAGCTAAGTTGGTCAGCCTGCCAGCTCTCCGGCACTGTCCTGGCTAGCTCACACAATGTAGAAGCCAGCAAGGGGCAAGGTCAGCTCTCCTGCACTCACACCAGCAAGACAAGCTCTCCGGCACTGTCCTGGCTAGGACACAATGTAGAAGCCAGCAAGGGGCAAGGTCAGCTCTCCTGCTCTCAGGTCCTGCGGTCAGCTCACCTGCACCTTCGCCATTAGGGCCAGCTCTATTCTGCTGCCCAGGCAAGTGCTGGGCCCACCTGGGAGCCTGGATTTACAGAGCTGGAAAGGGATGGATGGATGGCTGGATGGCTTTGTCACCACCATCACAATTACTCCTCAGGCCTCAGCCCTAGTTTCCATAAGAAATCCTTAGGCAGAGCTGGCTAGATTCTTCTGAATCAGCAGGGGCACCATTCTATCCACCAGTCTGCCACTGTTCTGCTGGTCTAGGCTGAGCATGGGATGTCACAGTGCTGTGCCCTCTTGGTCCCTACTCCCACCTATGCTAAAACATCACAGGACACTGTTAGGGCAGCAAGTTGGGCTGGAGAGAAGGTTCGTCCACCTCCAAAGCACCTTCCAGCTCTGGCTATGCTCTCCCATTGCCTTTCCTCAGGGAGCAGGCACAACAGGTCTGACCTGAAGGTGGGCTGGCTGGAGAGTTCTGTGGAGCCAACTGAGGCTCATCAGGAGAGGGAAGAAGCCTGTTCTCCTAGCACAGGGCTCCATGCATGGGACTTGGTGCTTAAGGGTGCTTAATTAATCCCAGGGAGCCAGCATGGAGCAGGAGTGAAGTCAAGGCATGTCCAAACCCTGAAAATCTCATCTTGAGACCAGTAGGACTGTTCCCTCCTGCCCTGGGCCTGCACGTCCTGGCTCATGTAGCCTTAGGAACCTCACCTCTGCCACCCTAGAGGTGGTCATGTAGCCTGGCTGCCAGGTTATACAGGTTAAACTTCCTCTCTCCTTACAAGGTCATGTTCAGCAAGCACCTGGAATTCCTCTTCATGTGAATAAGGCATTCCCAGCACCTTAGCCCCGGCCAATGGTGTACACTCATCCCATAGCCCCTAATCAGCCCCCAAAGGTTTAAATAGCCTTTGTTCCCCCAATTCAACAAGCTGACTCCCGAAAAGTCTGTTCCTCATGTGCTCACCACTGCCTGAGGTCTCCATCCCCTGGCCAATCCTGCCTCTCTCCCTGGGATCCAAGAACAGCAGATCACTACCACAATTCTGAGCCAAATTGACTTTATTGGGGGGTGTACCCAAGAGCTGCCCAGCAACTGCTTAAATTGAGTTAAAGAGCACAGCCCTGAATCCATTTCTTGACACCCCTTTAAGGAGTAAAATCATAGGTACCTGCAAAACAGGTGTACAGAAGAGAGACAAGGGGGCAATAAGGAAATAGAGAAATCTCAAAACAACAACAAAAACTACCATGTGGTCACCATGTGTCAGGGTAAAGGCGGTCATGGAGGTCATGGAGAGTAAGGGTGTTCTCAAAAACAAGTCAGGGTCATGGGTTGGGGCAGGTCAGGCTCCAGGAATAGACTTAAAAAGAACAATTCAGCTCTTACAGTAAATGGAAACTTATTTTTAACAGTATGGCATAATGGCTTTTGCCTTCAAAATGGAGTTAGTTACTCAGTACACCAGTGGTCTACTCTCATGCCTTCCCTCTGTCCCTGCTTTCTCCAGCTCCAGTGTCCTGTGGCATCATCATATGCTGGCTGTTGGAGCCCAGTGTACCCATCCAGAGCTGGAGAGGAAGCCGAGGTCTGTGTACATCCCAAGACTATGTACTACCAATGACCAATTACTGGAAGCAGCGTGACCTCTTCTCCCTCCCACACTCCAGAAGGGGAGTGATGTGGTGTTCTCCTGCTCCCCAGGATTTGAAAGTGAGGTTGGAAGAATGGAGGGGCAAGATGGGATTCCCAGAACTGGCTGCTGGGAAATCAGCACCCTCTGCAGGGCTGCCTCGGCTACCTGCCTGCAGCCTGCGGGACACTCTGGCCAAAGTCCAGGTAGGATATTCTTATCTGTTCTGTTCCCCATCTCCATAATCATCTGGGGGCCACTGAGGCAGGTCCCCTCCACCCCCCACCCCCCAGCAAAGAGGCCTTGGGAGCATTTGCTGAAGCAGGGGCTCTTCCCTGATAACAGAAGTGCTGGCTCTGCCCTTTACAGATGGGCTGGGCACCAGCTGATCTTTTCAAGGGGAGGATTCCACAGCACAGCTCTCTAGCCTGTGCTGACTGCCAGACTGGGCTGGGTGGGCCAGAGGTCCTTTTCCCCTCCTACCTGGGTTCTGGGAACAGAGGGCTGCTCTAAAATGCCGTAAGCCTCCTGCCCCAGGGAGCCTGTGACCTCACAACATATCATGGGTATGTTCCACAGAGCTGGAAAAAGTCACTCGTCTCAGCTACTGAGGCCTGGGGGTTGAGCTAGTTACTGCTTTCACCAAGGCTCCCAGCGCTACGCTGTGGGAAGCCCTGTGAATGTCCGTGACAGTCTTGAGTACACAACATCTCCGTACACCTCTCTCCCTAGGCCTTTCTTCCTGGAGAGGGACAGAGGGCTGCCTGATACAGCCTCAGCCAGGGAGGTCTCAGGGCTCCAAGCCTGTGAAGGCCTCATGTCTTTTCCCACTGCCTTTTCCATCGGAGGCTAAAGACTTTCCAAAGGCCAGCCTGCCACATTTTCATTGAAACCCATCACCAAAGACTGACATGATGTGCCCCTGCTCTGTGGAGTCTCTTCTTCCCGGGCTGCTTTACTGATTTTAAGTATGCTAAATTTACACAATGTCACCCCCCAAAAATAATAGCCTCCAGTGTTTCAGGAAGTATCTGTCCTTGGGCCAAGGGCTTACAGATAGATCAGAAGTATTTTGTTTCATGGATTTCTTAGGCATAGTAATTAATTTTTTTTTTTTGGTTTTTTCGAGACAGGGTTTCTCTGTGTAGCCCTGGCTGTCCTGGACTCACTTTGTAGACCAGGCTGGCCTCGAACTCACAAAGATCCGCCTGCCTCTGCCTCCCAAGTGCTGGGATTAAAGGCATGCGCCACCACCGCCCGGCTAGTAATTAATTTTTTTAATTAAAAACAATTTAAAAGTTAATGAAATTTAAAATATAATTTTGGCTCTCACACTCTCATTAGAAAACAGACATCTAAAGAATAATAATAACATCTAGTAGGATAAAACGAAAACAAATGCATCATAATAGGACAACACAAACAAACAAGGAAAAGAGTCCAAGAAAAGGCACAAGAAACAGATACAGATGTGGAGACCCACTAGTTCACACACTTAAGAATCCCATAAAAACACTATAAGCTAGAAACTATGATATATACTCAAAGGACCTATAGGGTAAAACAAGAGACAGAAAAAATAAAAATAAAAACTAAAAAAAGATTAAATTAAAGAAAGAAAAGAGTAAAGCCGGGTGTGGTGGCGCATGCCTTTAATCCCAGCACTTGGGAGGCAGAGGCAGGCAGATCTCTGTGAGTTCGAGGCCAGCCTGGTCTACAAAGTGAGTCCAGGACAGCCAGGGCTGTTACACAGGGAAACCCTGTCTCGAAAAAACAAAAAAAAGAAAAAGAAAGAAAGAAAAGAGTAAAAGAAAAAAGCCCTTACATGGCATTATGAGACAAGGAACCTCAAAAGCTGCTGTTGAGTTCATTGTCTCTTGGCTGTCTACGGTGGGGGATGGGGCCTACCCTGAAGAGTAGTTTCCTCGGGGAGACTCCCTTGAAGACAATTAAATTTTCATTTGCAAGTGGTAATCAGTTAGAGATAGCTTCTGGGGAAGGGGTGGGGGAATGTGTTCACTTCTCCTTTCTGTAGTGAGAATTTTTTGGTTTCTTTAAGAACATAGAAATGTTATGGGAATATGTTTTTGTTTTAATCCCAGGTGTGGGATATGAGACTGCCTCAGATGGTCCACAGCAGCTGACTGTGATTTGCTTCATGCTCTAGCAAAGGTGTTGTTTTTGCCAGCTGCAGATAGTGTCTACAAGTGTATGAAAAATGTCAGAACCCGAAGAGGGTCGGTTCCTGCTCCCCCTGCTGCTGCTGCTGCTGCTGCTGCTGCTGCTGCTGCTGCTGCTGCTGCTGCTGCTGCTGCTG
>CAJQZJ010033117.1:916358-936462 GCA_907164525.1 Lophiomys imhausi | reverse complement strand
AGTCCAGGACAGCCAGAGATATTCAGAGAAACCCTGTCTCGAAAAACCAAAAAAAAAAAAAAAAAAAAAAACCACCATTCACCAAAATCATCTTGGAGAAGAAAGGGTATTCAGCTTACAGTGGTCCAGCACAGTTCATCACTGAGGGAAGTTAGTCAGGGAAGAAACTCAACAGGCCAGGAACCTGGAGGCAGGAGCTGATGCAGAAGCCATGGGAGAGTGCTGTTTACTGACCTGCTCCTCATGGCTTGCTCACCCTGATTTCTTATAGAACCCAGGACCACCAGCCCAGAGATGTCACCACCCACAATGGGCTGGGCCCTCCCACATCAATCACTAATTAAGAAAATGTCCCACAAGCTAGCCCACAGTCCAATGGGGAGGGGGGGACATTTTCTCAATTGATGTTGTCTCTTCCCAAACAAATCTAGCCTGCACATTCATTTAATGGAGGGAAATGTGTTTGTTGTAGGGAACAAATAGAGGTCAGAGGACAGCCTGCATGAGTCAGTTTCTCCTTCCTCCATGTGGTTTGAACTCAAGTCATCATCAGGCTTAGTGGTATGCGCCATCTTGCCAGCCTGGCCTGTCTCTCTCTCCCCCCTTCACTTTTTGAGACAGGGTCTCATGTAGCGGATAACACTGAACACCTTCTGATCCTCCTGCCTCCAGCTCCCAAGTGCTGGGATTGCAGGTATGACCACCACACAGGTGCCAGTGGCTCTCTAAGATATGGCAGAAGCTCAGTTTGAGGACAGACCTGTAATGTCAGGATCAGAAAAAGGAGGATTGCCACACACTCAAAGGCTGCCAGGACTACTACAGAGTGAGAGTCTGTTTCAAGAAACCAAAAAGAAAATAAAAGAAAAAAGGGGACAACTACAGCCACAGCCCGCACCATCTCGTTGTTGTTTTTGTTGTTCCTATTGCTATAGCCCTGGCTGTCCTGGACTCGCTTTGTAGACCAGGCTGGCCTCGAATTCACAGAGATCCACCTTCCTCTGCCTCCTGAGTGCTGGGACTAAAGGCGTGCGCCACCACACCTGGCTCCCCATCATCTCTTAATGACATCATCACTACATCCTGAGTGGCGTGGTGGTGCTCGCCTGTAATGTCAGCCCTTGTGAGTCTGAGGCAGATAGACTAGCAAGCTGCAAGGCCAGCCTAAGGTACATAGCCAGACCCTCCCTCAAAACAATACCACTTACCCAGTTGAAAAGATTAATTGAGATTAAACGAGAGACTTGCCTGGCACATAGTGAACGGCCCCTCACTAGTGGGCCTCCCTCATTCTGACCTCCAGCCTTTTCACTGCATAACGTATGTGTGGACTGAAACTCCGGCCAAGCCATTGTCCTCTTGGATAAAGTGTACACTTCATAGCAAGACACCCCTGAACCTCACCTCCCCACAGTTCAACCTGCAAAAGCATTACGACTCGATACGATGCTGACAGCCCTCTCTGCCTGGAGTAACAGGTGGTCCGTCTCAGTGAGTCTGGAGGCTGTTGCGTAAATATCTAGTGCTGAGCTAGCTGCAGCGGAACCTGACAAGGTTGTCAATGTAAGCCAGAGAGTAAAAAAAAAAAAAAAAAAAGGCCTTTTCAACTAAGCTGGCAAGCTGGACATCCACATAAGGGAGAAGTGAGTCTTGAACTCCACATATCATACGGAAAAAATTAACTTGAATACATCAGACATCCAAAGTGATGCAATGTCTTCAAACAAAAACTTAGGAGGAAAGTTTATTTTTTTTTTTTGAGACAGGGTTTCTCTGTGTAACCCTGGTTGTCCTGGACTCACTTTGAAGACCAGGCTAGCCTTGAACTCACAGAGATCCACCTGCCTCTACCTCCCAGTGCTGGGATTAAAGGCGTGCACCATCATGCCCGGCTTTATTTTATTATTATTATTATTATTTTGGTTTTTGAGACAGGGTTTCTCTATGTATCCATGGCTGTCCTGGACTCACTTTGTAGACCAGGCTAGCCTTGAATTCACAAAGATCCACCTGCCTCTGCCTCCCTAATGTTGGGACTAAAGGCATGCGCCACCACACCTAGCAGGAGGAAAATTTGAAGTAGGCAAAATTTTCTTTGATCTGAAAGCATGCTCCAAGCCAGGCCTGAAGACACAGGCTTGCCATTCTAGCTAGTCAGGATTCTGAAGCAGAGAACCATCAGCTCAAAGTTTGCCTGAACTACAAAGTGAATTCAAGGCCATCTTAAGTAACCTAGTGAGACCCTGTCTCAAAGAGGGGGAAAAAACCATTTTCAGGGCTGGAGAGACAAATAAAGTGCTTGCTATACAAGCATGAAGACCAGAATCCCATCCTCAAAATGAATGTTTAAAAAGTCAGGTGTGGCCAGGCGTGGTGGCACATTCCTTTAATCCCAGCACTCAGGAGGCAGAGGCAGGCGGATCTCTGTGAGTTCCAGGCCAGCCTGGTCTACAGAGTGAGTTCCAGGACAGTGAGGGCTACACAGAGAAACCCTGTCTCAAAAAAACAATAAGAAGAAGAAGAAGAGGAGGAGGAGAAGAAAGAAAAGGAAGAAGGAAAAGAAGAAGAAGAAGAAGTCGTCAGGTGTGTGGACTTGAAATTCCAGTACTGGAGAGGCAAAGAGGGGGATCCCTGGGGTTTACTGACCAGTTAGCCCAGTCTACTTGGTAAGCTAATAGCCAGTGGCAGATTCTGCCTCAAAAAACAAGATGTGGTGTTCTCACTCAACAATATCTGAGGCTGACCACCGCCCTACGCACATACATGCACACGCACGTTTATACTGTGGACCCTGACTAAATCATTCTTGAAAATAGATTCCATTTTGTGCTAAGTTTGACTCAGAGCTGACTCCCAGTTCCAGAACAACAAGAAAATGTACCCGACCTTGCATTCCAGGGGTGTTCTCTCCCTCATCATCACCAGTCAGCTCACTCTGAGAAAGCACTCAAAAAGTCTAAACAAACTTTCTAATGGTCAAGCTGACCACAGCTGGTTAGTCAGTAACAACGAGCCAATCAGAAATGGACATGACTAGTCACCCAAATGTTATTCAGTCACATGATAGAAAACCAGTTTCTTTGTCTATGTCTGTATATAAACCTTGTGATGGGGCTGGGAATTTAGCTCAGTGGTAGAGCGGCTTGCCTAGCAAGCGCAAGGCCCTGGGTTCAGTCCTCAGCTCTGGAAAAAAAAAAAAGACAAAATAACAAACCTTGTGCTTTCTGGGCTCAAGGCTCTCAACTCAAATGGCTGTGTCGGGGAGCATTGAGAGTCCAAACTCTGAGCTTGAATAAACAGCCCTCATGTATTTACATCGGATTTGGCTCTTGGGTGGTCTTTGGGGTATTAAGAACTGGGCAGAACAATACATGAACACAAAAACACACCCCCACAAACACACACACTGGTTTTAAGGGATAAGGGTGTGGCTAAGTGGTAGAGTACTTGCCTAGCAGCCTCAGAGCCCTGTGTTCAATCCCACACTAAACCCAGTGTGATCCCGAAGGAAAAACAAATCACCTTCCCTGCCACAGCCTCACAAAGTGCTGAAAATTACAGGTTTGTACCGCCATGCCCATCTTGGGAAATTTTAACAAATTAGGTGCTGTCACAATTAGAATGTGGCTTTTTGAGAGTTACTGTTCAGAAGACACAAAGTGGGGGCACGGGAGTGTTTCTCAGTGGTGGGGTGTTTGTCTACCATGCATGGGTTCCTAGGTTCCATTGCTAACACTGAAATATTTTTACAAAGGAGAAATGGGGGGAGTGAGCCGGGCATGGAGTTGAGTGCCAGGAACCCCATAGCTGGGTGGAGGTAGGAAGAGAGATGTAGACAGACAGACAGACAGAACATGAATGAAGATACAAAGCTATGCCATAGATTGCCATGGACTTTAATGGAAATAGTGTAAAAGCTTTGCAAAACAATTTGACAGCTTCTTACAGACTTAGAGAAGGACTAGTCTGGTCAAGTCTGGTGGTACAGAGCCTGTAATCAGGATTACGGTGACAACTTTGGAAGCTGTGAGATGCTAGCAAGTTCAAGGCCAGCCTGAACTATAGAGTGAGTTTAAGATCCGCCTTAATGATACCCTGTCTCAAAATAAAAGGTTAAGGGGGCGGGAGGGGGTAAAGTTCAGTGACAGAGTCCTTGCAGAGCTGTGTGGTGCCCTCATTCTGCAACAGAAAACAAACCCCACCCTTCCACAAGCCAGCGGGCCCACTTCTAGGTACTTCTCCAAAAGAAATGAAAACAGATGTGCACACAATTGCTTTCATGGGCCTATGAAAGTCATTTTTATTCATAGTATCCCCAGCTGGAAACAACCCAAATATCCCACTTTGGGGCTCTGGGAGGGTGCCTCCACAGCAGCCTGAAGTGTTTGAATGGATAAGAGTGTGCCATATCTCCAAACAGAAGAAAACCCCATTGACACAGGGGAAACTGTAAAGATACACTCCAGCAAGGACTAAAAGATTGCATGTTACCTCAAAGTCCATTTTGAGTTCAGCTGTGACTTCTTCCAGAGCATGGTTTAGCCAGCTACCTTTAACAGTTTCCAGCTCTGGCCCCACCAGCTTCTAAACGTGATGATCCATACATCTAACTTACTCTGTACCTGCTTCCTAGCAGCCCCGACTCAAGCCTGCTTTCTTTAACTAAACAAACCAATTACAAGTCACCTGGAGGGTCTTCTTGGCTCTGGTGAAGGCCTACTTGTCTATTTATTTCCAGATCCCCAGCAGCTGGTTGAGGACAGTGAAGGGACCGTGCCCAACCATATTCGGTATGTTTCACTGGGTCACCTGCTCCTCGGTTCACATGCCTACCATACCAGACCTCTTTGTGGGGGAGGGGTGGGTTTATTCTAGAGAGAGCTGTCTCTCTAGGAATAATCCAGGCACTAATCAGAGAAGAGCCACAAGAGCACTTGCCAGAATGAACAAATTTCCCTGTGAAGGGGACATGTATGTGGTCACAGGTCACAAAGCCACACTCTTCTGTTCTGTGGGGGTAGTGGGGCACTGTAAATATCCAAGTCCCCGGAACTCTGTTAGGCCAAGCTCAGGTATGTAGCCTCTGTCCAGTGATAGACCTCAACACAGAAGAAAATACAGTACATCTGTTGTGTTCAGCCGCTGGGGAGGATTTCAAAGGGATGGTGCTCTGTGAAAAGAGCCTGGCACAAGAAAATACTGGCTGGCTGCTTCTATTTAGACGGGATTCTGGGAAAGACAGAAAATAATAGGGACCAGAGAGTGGGTATCCGGAGCGATTGAAGCGGTGGAAAAGCTGCAAAGAGGACAGGAGGGAACTTTTTCGGGGAATGAAAACGTATTTCTTTTGTCAAAAGCCTCAGGACTCAGACAATATGGACAATTTCTGGCATTTGTTGTATGTAAATTACATCTCAGTACAGAAGTTCTTTGGTTTTCTTTGCTGTTTGCTGGTTTGTTGGTTTTTCGAGACAGGGTTTCTCTGTGTATATCCCCGGCTGCCCTGGACTCACTTTGTAGACCAGGCTGGCCTTGAACTCATAATGACTCACCTCTGCCTCTGTCTCCGGAGTGCTGGGACTAAAGGCGTGCGCCACCATGCCTGGTCCGATGTTTTGTTTGTTTCTTTATTTGATGTGAACCCTGCGGTGGAGCATAGGCAGGTGACTCTGATCTAGACCTTCCCAAATCAGAATTTGGAAGAGGCGAGCCGGCATCCTCCTTACTAGCTTAGAGTCAGGCTTAGGGAAACATCATGCCTCCAGAGGGCAGCGTCACAGCCCGCAGGCCGCAGGCGGGGATTCGAGGGACCGGAGAAGCGTCAGGCTCCCGAGTGGTGCACAGATCTGCAGAGGGGGGCTGTGACGCGTCCCTGCGTGGTGGGCACCGCGTCGCGTGGCTCCGCTCTGCGCATGGCACTCCTCGCATAGTCGCCCCGGAAGCCACCCCCCACCTGCAACGCAGGCGGGGCCAGGACTCCTGCCACCCTTTGCTCTCTCTCTCCAGCCGGCGGTTGGGCAAGTAGCCCGTCCCGCCCCGCACCAGGCCCAAAGGGACTGCTAGGACCTGTGTCGGCAGGGAAGGCAAGCGGCGCCCGGGAGCTGCCTGGAGTGCTCAGCGTCCCGGGAGAACCCAACCAGCTGCGGAAGGGCCACTTCCCCAGTCCTGCTGTTCAAGAAAGCAGGGCATGACCGCCCTCAGGCGATCGCCGCCCCCTGAGTCGGGAACCTCCGCGGCCTTCAGTTTAGATTGGTTTGGTTTTAGTGGGGTTTGATTTTGTTAGGGGCTAAAGACGAGCACAGGGCCTCCTCACACATGCTAGGCTAGCTCTGTACCACGGAGCACAATCCCCGCACAGGGTGATTGTGTGACCAAAAGCTGGTGTGGTGGTGCATGCCTATTATCCAGCTCTCCGGAGGCAGGAGAATGGCGAGTTCGAGGCTACCGAGACCCTGTCTCAAAAAACAAACAAACAAACAAACAAACGCAAGTCGAGAAATGCTTTGGCGAGACTGTGCTAGTACTAAACTAAAAGGAAGCTTATCAGGCATAGGATTGCAAGGAGGGACTGGTCACTGAACGCACTCACAGCACACCTAAAGTAGGATCAGTCAGTGCCCGGCGTGGGCTCCTCAGGAGTCTCCACCGCGACCACTGCAGACTGCGGGACTGGGGGGCGGGGCACACACAATTGTCCCCATCCTTCTCCGCTCCGCCTAGCGAATTCTGCCTGATCCCTTGGCCTAATTCCCTGGTTGAAGTCCAGAGTCTGCTGTGGAGAGGGAAAGCCATCGCCCCACCCCTCCCTGCAGCCCTCTGTCCCGCAGGCGCAGGGCCTTAGCGCCTCGGATGCTGGCTCTTACTCCGGGCGACCCTGGTAGCCAGAGGCAGCAGGTGCAGCAGAGGCAGCGCGCGCGGGTGAGTCAGTCCCAGCCTGGGAAGAGTGACTGGGTCCAGATGAGGGCTCAATGGGGTAGGCAACGGTATCCACCTTTATCTTTGCTCGCAGCCCACAGACCAGCAGGAAAAATGTAGCTCTCGCCCGCAGCTTTCCTCAAAGCGCTCTGAGAGCACTGACCAGCAGGGGACCCAGGGAACGACAGGGGACTCAAGATGACATTTTCCAGGGAAGGGAGGCTCAGGGTACTTTCCAGTTTAGAGCACTGGCTTTGGGCCCAAACAGAGAAGCCTGGGTTTGCTTCCTCTCCTGTTACCAGACTTGCCTGGGGAGCGGGGGTTCCACAGTCACACGGAGTCTCAGTGTCCCCCCATCTATAACACAGCAGTAAAGTCCGAGAGGAACTAAAACTTAAAAACTCTGCTAAATGTGGAGAAAGACGTCTGTGTGCACCGAGAGAGCCCCTAATTTTAGCTAGGGAAGTCAAGTCAAGCCTGCCTTTCCCGCTGAGAAAATTAAACCCAGGGGCAAGGACAAGAGAAAATGGGACCCTGTGAGTCAAGGCAAAGCTTTCTTGTTGGTGGTCATGGAGGTCTTTGCAACATGCATCATCGTGGCAAGGACAGTTGCTGCTTTCCGTAAAAAGGACTGCCTAGTCCTCAAATGTCACTCATCCCCAGATATCTTTACCTCAAACCATTGAGAAGCACTGTCAAGATGGTCAGGGCCTTGACTCTTCCTGGTACAAAGTGGAGTGAGTTCCCGTTATATGGCCAGGGACTGCAAGGGTATGGGCAGTTTATATGGTATGCTCCAGTCGATGGGAACACCTCGCTCGCTTCCACTCTCCTTCTGACGTGTTTAATGCTGGATGTTGCATTTCGTGTTAATCAAAGAACAGCTCCCTTCCGGCAACCAAAAGGAGTAGGCGGCCGATCCCCGGTGGTGCAAAGGTTTAAAGGTAGAGCCCCCTGCAGAGCTCAGGGTAGCCCGGGGTTAAGGTGAGGGTGAATGAAATGCCAGCCAACCGGACTGGACTTAGGAGAGTTATTCTCATTCGATCGTCGATGTGGATCTTGGAGACGGAGCGAATTCTTGGCTTTGAAGGAACAGGAGCACAGGGCGATCCTGCTGGGGCCCTTCCCCCGCGGCGTTAACAATTCCTCCCAGCGCTAGATCCAGGAGGGATGCATCCTAAGGACCCCCGCACTTGAGATTAGCAGCTATATCAGGAAGAATCTTCAGTTTGAAGGACTTTCCTTGGACTGAGCCACAGAGGTTGTGGCTCCCAGAGCCGGTACCATGCTGCGCACACATTGAGCATCCGAGAAACACCAAGCACCAGGAAGCAGACCCAGGCCTCTGACTCAGTGGCCAGTTTCTCGCTCCCTCTCTTCTCCGGTTCCACAGATGAGACCTCTTCGCCAGCCTTCCCCCACCTCCTGCGCCACGAGCTGTGATTCCCGCTTGCTCTACCCCTGCCAATGACATGGTCTCTCCCTGCTGCCTGCCTGCCCGGCACCGTGGCGCGCGGGAGGTCCCCACCTTCTTGGTCATTGCGCTCATTCTCCAGCCCCACGTCCTGAGAGCGGCCCCTTTAACCCAATATGTTCCCCTGGTCCCTGGAAGACTCACAGCCAGAGGGCCGAGGGAGACTTAGGATTTGGATTGGAGCTCGGGGCAGACACGTGTGTTCTGCCGGGGTGAACCAGGAGGCTAACTCGGGTTGGTTGAGTATTTGCCACGCCCCCGGCGATAGCTCCGCCCCCTTGGGTGTCCGCGGGAGACCGCTGAGACCACTACAGTAACCTGGCGTCCACCTTGGGAGTCGCTGGGGGCTGTCCAAGGGGGTCTCGAGAGTCTGGCACTTGTGGCAGCGGCCCCATCTTGCCATCTCCTCCTGGGAACCTTCTGTTTTCCTTGCTAGATGATGTCCTTAGTGGGTCCACTTAAACTGGACTCTAGTCTAGGTCTACGTTGGATCCCTGTGGATCCTAGCCCTGGGGGAATCTCAGCCCAGAAGGGCAAAGAAATGACCAGGCACTGGGCGAAGTGCAGGGTGAGCAGTCTCTGCAAGCCGGCTTGCGGAGTTGAAGCAAAATGGATATTGAAGTCAACTGCTTGTTACATTTGTCTTATTTTATATTTTTTTCTTTTCACAACAGTGCTAAGATAGGCACTTATTTACAGCTGAGACATAAATTGGGGTTTTGAAGCTGAATGTTGTTTCACCGCCAGCAAGAGGCAGGGTAGGGGCTTGAAGCAGGGTAGTAACTTGGGAGTTGCTTGATGCCACAGCTGCCTTTAACCTCCATGCTATCAGTATAGCAAGCAATGGCAACCTCCATGCTATCAGTATAGCAAGCAATGGCAACCTCCATGCTATCAGTATAGC
Organism: Lophiomys imhausi; assembly: GCA_907164525.1. Lineage (NCBI taxonomy): Eukaryota > Metazoa > Chordata > Mammalia > Rodentia > Muridae > Lophiomys > Lophiomys imhausi. The sequence goes on along the minus strand of CAJQZJ010033117.1, from coordinate 927,169 downwards.
AAGCAATGGCAGCCACGATAAGCAAAAAAAAAAAAAAAAAAAAAAAAAAGGGGTGAAAAAAGAAAACAAAAAGAAGGGCAAAAAAAAAAAAAAAAGGCCAAAATACCAAATTCTACCTAAAAGAAGGGCTTAAAGGAGGCAATCTAGGCACTGGACTGTGCCCAACCCCTGAGCACAGGGATCAGGCTTCTAGCTACAGTTGGGAAGAGGACGCAGCCAGGGGAGAAGGGAGCCGAGAGGTGACAGCGAAGATGTGGAGGCAGTCTTCTCTGGCTCATTAAAACAGCCTTCTCCTTATATACAACTATGTGCTGTGGAGTGAAGGGGAAGATGAGTTCAGTACAGGCAACCAACCCTGAGGCTAAAACCTCTCAAATTCCTGCATAGTCATCTCCAGGGCTGAGGAAAGCCAGACTGCACGTAGGAGGTCGCAGCATACCTTAGACTCAGAGAGCAGTGGCGGAATGAACATCAGGAACCACTTTCCAGGGATGACTAAAGCAAAGCTGTTATGGCAGAATGAGGGGCGAGGAGGAAAAGAGCCAGAGCTGACTCCTTTGGGGAAGATGAGGCACTGTTGAGCTGTGTGTCCCCAAGGGTGGTATAGAAAGCTGGCAGGCTGAACACAAGGACCTCGGCAGACAAGATGTGGTCCAAGTCCTCGTTTTTTCCACCTTAGCATTTCTGTTAACTAAGGCCAAAAGCCTGTGGTTTCTCTATATAAGACAGGAATGGCACAGAGATGGTTCAGTGGTTGAGAGCTCATGTTGTATTTGTTCCTCTGGCAGAAGACCATGGTGGTTCGACATTGGATCCCAGTGGATCCTAGCCAGGGATTGCTAGTGGGAGAATATCAGCCCAGCAAGGCAAAGCCATGACCAGAGTGACCAGACAACTGCCAAAGTACAGTGCACCCATAACCCACATGGTCACTCACAACTTAACTCCAGTTCCAGATCCTACACTCTCTTTTGGCCTCCGTGGGCCCTGCATGCAGAAGGTGCACAGATACATGTGCAAGTAACACAGCCATACATGGTTTTTGGTTTGGTTTGGTTTGGTTTGGTTTGGTTTGGTTTTGGTTTTTCAAGACAGAGTTTCTCTGTGTAACAGAGCCCTGGCTGTCCTGGACTCACTCTGTTGACCAGGCTGGCCTCGAACTCACAGAGATCCGCCTGCCTCTGCCTCCCAAGTGCTGGGATTAAAGGCGTGGACCACCACGCCGGTTGCCATACATGTTTTTAAAAGGGGAGGGGATGATAACAGGGCTAAAAAAACTGTGAGAATACAATGAAATACTGAGAAGGCCTGGAGGCATGTGCCTGTAGTCCCAGCTAGTAAGAAAGCTGAAGCAAGGGTCACATGAGCCCAGCCTGAACAATATAATAAAACACTATCTCCTAAAACAAACGTAAAAGGGATCATTTAAGACTGTGCTTTGGGGGGAGTGGAGAGATAGCTCATCGGTTAAGAGCACTGGCTGCTCTCCCAAAGGACCTGGGTTCAAATCCCAGCACCCAGCACTCGGGAGGCAGAGGCAAGTGGATCTCTGTGAGTTCAAGGCCAGCCTGGTCTACAAAGTGAGTCCAGGACAGCCAGAGATACAAGAGAAACCATGTCTTTAAAAAAAAGACAGTGCTTGGGGATAGAGAGGTGGTTCAGCAGTTAAGTGTTGCAATAAATAATAATTACCAATTGAAATATATAATTAAGTGTTAGGCCGTCAGCACAATTCCTTAACCCACCACTTATAAATAAACACATACAGACACTTGATAGATTTTAGCAAGTATACATACGTCCCCTGGGCTGTTTCTCTCCACACCATGCTGACATTCCATGCCACATGGAGTTCTGATTTTCCATCTAAACAATCTAGTCCTTCCTGAGTCCTTTCTCTCCTCCTGCTTTCTTCTCCTTGTCATTCCCCTCCAATCTTTTTCTTCCCCCATAATCCCTCAAATCTTAGTTCTGCCCACTTCTCTCTCTGCTTCAGTCACAGGCCTCGGTATTTTATTAAAGCCAACTAGAGAAAATGGGTAGCAAACAAGGTAATACAGCATCCCTTGGTGTACATGTGTGTGGGCTTGTACACCAAGCAGACCTCGGGGGAAAAATTAATTAACACTTAGAATACATACCAGTTCACCCCATCAGTTAAGAGCACTGGCTAGTCTTCCAGAGGACCTGGGTGTAATTCTCAACACCCACACAGCAACTTACAAGTGTCTGTAACCTCAGTTCCAAGAGACCCTATGCTCTCATCTGGCCTCCATTGGTACCCATGCACATGGCATATTTCACAGACACACGTGCAGGCAAAATATCAATACACATAAAGTTAAAATAAAGCTAGACATGGCGGTATCCATGTCTACTCCAAAACCCATTTTACGTAGGTGAATTGCATGGTACATGGACTACATTCCAATAAACTTATTTTATAAAGAAGATAGTCTAGCTGGGCATGATAACACTGGCCTTTAATCCCAGGACTCCACTTGGGAGGCAAAGGCAGGAGGATTTCTGTGAGTTCGAGGCCAGCTTGGTTTAAATAGTGAGCTCCAGGTCTACATAGTTTAGAAACTTAAGGAGTTTTCCGAACAATCCTGACTCTGAGTGGACTCACAGAGATCCATTTAGAGTTCAGGACTACATGGTAAGATCCTGTCAAAACAAAACAAAAAAGAGGAGGAGGAGACAGCCTCCCGCACAGGCTCTTTCCGTGTGGTCTGGTCTGCATGGGATGGCTTAACCTGGTCCAGCCGTCATTCCAGCAGCAGGAGCCCGAAGGCCACATAGAGCAGTGGCTGACTGGAAGCAGCAGTAGACCCCTAGCGGTGCAGCTTGACTCTTGAGTTCTTGTTGCAGATATTGTTTGCCAACAACTAAGTATTTCAATTATAAAGAAAATTAATTTGGACAATTAATATTATACAATCTTTGGACATATGAGATGACCAAGCTCTTGGCTACATCTCCTGAAATCATTCCTAAAATACACAGAGCTGACCACAATCCCTGCCCCCTATAGGGAGAGTATGGACTTAGCAGGCCACCGTAGGTACTATCACATTCAAAACTGCAGTGCTTTATTTGTGATCAAAAATTACAAAGCCATTGCCAAACCACCATGGTTGCCTCATACCTACAGCCAGGCTGGTGAATAATCATGAACTGTTCTTTCCTTCAGAAAGTTAATCGGTTCTCTGATCACTAGTAGCAGGAAGGGACGATGGGTCCTCACTTGACCTGCTTTCCAGATGTCTCTCAGCTGCTGTCCGGCATCTGTGTTCTTTTTTTCTATTTCTGTCTCAGATGTATTTGAAATTTGTTTTTCCATCTGCCTGATACAAACTCTTCAGAATCAGCCAAGGGTCTGCATTTGATGATCTTTAACTTTCTTTGAAAATCCTTGTTTTTGCCTTCATTCTTTGTAATTTTTTTTCCAGACATTGTTTCATGTAACACAGGCTGCCCTTGAATTCTCTCTCCCTCTGTGTAGCCAAAGCTGGCTTTGAACTCCTGACCCTCCTGACTCTGCCTCCAAGTGCCTCACTGGCTGCCCTTCACTGGCTGCCCTTCCAAGAGGACCTGAGTTCACTTTCCAGCACACACATCAGGCAGCTCGTAAGCACCTGTAACCCCAGTTCCAGAGGGCTCTCCTCTGGACGCTGACATCCCCTGCATAGACATACTTACATGCACATTATTAAATTCCAAAAAAAAAAAATCTTTATAATAAGAGCTTAACAGATAAAGGGGTTTTTTTGGGGGGGGGGGTGGTTTTTGTTGTTGTTGTTGTTGGAGGAGTGTTCCAGACAAGGTTTCTCTTTGTTGCCCTGGCTATCCTGTCTCTGTAGACCAGGCTGGCCTCAGACTCACTGAGATCCTCCTGCCTCTACTCCTGACTCCTGGGATTAAAGGCATGCGCCACCACCGCCTGATGTGATACAGCTTTTTTTTTTTTTTTTAAATAGTTAGAGATTTGAAAGACAGAACGGACCTGCCACATACAGCCCAGAGAGATAAATATTTGGAGCATGTGACTCAAAACAGAAGTTTAAAAGACACCAAGAGCTGGTGCATGCCTGCTTTGATTCTAGAACCCAGAAGGCTGAGGCAGGAAGACCAGGGGTTTGAGGATAGCCTGGGAAACATGGTGACTTCAGTGACAGTCTGAGCCACATAATAAAGGCTTGTCTCAAAAAATCAAAGAAGGAGGAATCAATTCCCTCTGTGAAGTCTGGCTTTAGTTCTGCCAAGGGCGTGCACTCAGCTCCCTTCCCAGTGCCCTGCCCCACAGATGTATCCAGCCAGTCCCTATTAAGGAGGTTGCTCCCAGTAAGTCTGAACATACATTTCTCACTGCTGTGATTCTCTAACATAGGGCAGATTTGGAGACAGTAGATCTAGAAGAACAGAACTTTGTGGTTCTGAGTTAAACCCGGGGTCTTGTGGTTGCTACACAAGTGTCCTCTCATCAAGCTACACCCCAGACCCTTTAAAAACCATTTGGTGGGAGGCAGGGTGGTCATAAGTTGCCCAGAGTAACCCAGACTTATTGTGTAGACCAGGCTGACCTCAGCTTTCCAAGTACCTGGGGTGACAGGTGTGTGCCACTAGGCTTTGCAGAAGGACAAAAGTTTAAGGAGTTTTCTAAACAGGACTTTTGGGAATTGGTTCTCTTGGCTGACCAGGTTTATAGGCCATAATGACTATAAGCCAGAACTCTGGAGGCAAGAGGATCATGAATTCAAGGCAGGCCAGGTAGAAGTCAAGATTCTACCTTAAAAAACAAAAACAAAAACCAATAATGCTGCTTGCAGTGCTAAGGAGTTCTGGCAGCCCATGAGACAGCAGAGACACACACTAAGTGTTGCCACCTAGTGATGTAATGACAGGCTGGAACATCTCAATAAAGGAATGAGCGTGACAAGATTGACTGATACTAGATTTGCAGAACAAAACAGGGGGAAGGGGCTTGGAGTATAGCCCAGTGCCTAGCACGTTAAAGAGCCCTGGGAGGAGAAAGAGGAAGTGGGGAGGAGAAGCAGGAAAAGGAACAGGAAGAGGAGGAAGAAAAGGAGAAAGAGGACAAGGAGGAACAAAAGTTGGGGTCTTAAACCCCAACAAGTCATAAAACAGCCTGGAAGCTTCCATGCTTTTGTTTACCGTAGATGGAAGACTGAGATGGCCGAAGACCAAACCCAGAAACTCATTGTGGTAATTTGAGAGAAAATGGCCCCCATAGCCCCAAAGGGAGTGGCACTATTAGGAGGTGTGGTCTTGGAATAGGTGTGGCTTTGTTGGAGGAGGTGTGTGACTGGCGGAAGCTCATTTTCTTCCTGATGCCTTCTGATGGAAGCATAAGCCCTCAGGTCCTTCTCCAGCCCCACGTCTGCCTGCACGCCCCCGCCATGTTTTCCACCATGACAATAATGGACTAAACCTCTGAGACTGTAAGCCAGCCTCAGTTAAATGTTTTCCTTTATAAGAGTTGCCACGGTCATGGTGTCTCTTCACAGCAATAAAACCCTAACTAAGGCACTCATCAAATTGAATCCCCAGTCTTGAGGGGTGTCTGCAGTGAACATCTGAGGGGCGTCTAGTGTGAATGTGTGAATACTGATTGTAAAGGGATGGGATCGCAAACATTGGAAGATGGACACATGGGAAGACACGGGGGGGGGCAGAAGATTGCAGATGGTTGTGAGCCACCTTTGCTGAAACTTTACTGTGATTAAACCAGCTTTTGGCTTTTTGTTTGTTTGCTTATTTATTCATTCATTCATTCATTCATTTATTGAGACAGAGTATCACTGCATATCCCTGGCTGGCCTGGAACTTGTTGTGTAGATCCATCTGGTCACCTGTTAGCAATAGTGCTCTGACCACCACCTCCCATGTGCTGGGATTACAAGCCTGCGTCATACTGGGCATGGAGGTGCACGCCTTTAATCCCAGCACTAGGGAAGCAGAGGCAGGTGGATCTCTGTGAGTCTGAGGCCAGCCTGGTCTAATCAATGAGTTCTAGGACAGCTAAAGCTACACAGTAAGACCCTGTCTGACCCTGTCTTACAAAAAAAAAAAAAAAAGCCTGTGTTACCATACTTGGCTAATGGTACTAGCTTGAGTAATGTGCTAAACCCTGAATTAATCTGTGTGACCAGGGATGCAGAAACTATTTGGATCAAACAAACCATTCAGGTGTAATTCATCCCTAGATCTGGGGGTTAGGATCTGTCTTCATTTCTTTTTCTGATGCTGTGATAAAATGAAAAAGCAAGATAGCACACGTCTTTTAATCCTGCCACTTGGGAGGCAGAGATAGGCAGATCTCTGTGAGTTTGAGGCCAGCCTGGTCTACAAAGTGAGTCCAGGACAGTCAGGGCTATTACACAGAGAAACCCTGTCTCAAAAAACCAAAAAAAAAAAAAAAAGCAAAAGCAGTTTAATGGAGAAAGGGGTTTATTGTGACTCATGTTCAAAGGTAGAGTTTATCATGGTGGGGGTGTCAAGGCTGTGTTCCGCCCAGTTCTTGAGACCCCAAAGACCTCCCAGGAGCTGACTCCAATGCATGTATTAAAGTTTGTTTATTCAAGCTCGAGCAGGGTCTCACAACTTTCACTGACTACAGCAGTTAGAGTTGAAGCTCCCAGCTCAGAAAATATAGGGTTTTTATAGGTTTTTGAATAAAGAAAGGGGCTTCTTGAATAAGATTGGATGACATTTGGACAGACAGGCCTGTCTATCCCTGACTGGCTTTTTGTTATTGCTAGACCACAGTCACCTTGACCAGCAGAAAGCTTATTTAGACTTTTTGGGTGCTGTCTCAGAGTGAGCTGTCTCAGTGTGAGCTGGCCGGTTACTGCTAGGGAACTCCCCTGGAATGCAAGGTTGGCTATATTTTGTTGTTTTTTGTTTTTTTTTTTCCTGGAATTAGAGGTCACCTCTGAGTCAAACCTGATACAAAATGGAATCTTTTTCCAAAATGGAGTCAGTCATGCTCCGCAGCTGCAGAAACTGGAATCGGCTGTTCACATTGCACTTACACACAGAACCTAGGGAATGACGAATGCAACTGCTGCTCAGTTCCCTTTCTCAAGACATATAGTTCAGGATCCCAGCCAGGGAATGGTGCCACCCAAGGTGGGCAGGTCTTCCCACCTGCATTAATTCAATCAAGGTAACTCCATGAAGGCAAGCCCAGAGATGCAGTTCCCAGGTAATTATAGGTTGTGTGACGAAGCTGATGACACGGTCACAGTATCAAATCCCATACCACATGTCTGAACACTGGTGATGGGAAGTGCAGATGTGGCTCTCAGGACATTCTGAGGACCGTCATTTGGGACGGGGTGGGGGGGGGGCAAGCTGCTTGGAAGTAGACAAAGTGTCCTCCAGTTAAATTTCTTCTGTTCCTGGAGGACCCAGATAATTCTTACAACAATGCAGGGTGGCCTAGGGCTCTGCATGCTTAACTGTTAAGGTGAACTTGGCATTTTATTTTCACCAGGGAAGTTACTAAGGTGTATAGTTCCATCATGCAATGGGCTCAAATTCTCACTCTGTTTTCACTTCCCATCCCTTACAGAGTGTGTACAAGCTGTAACTGGGTCTGATGGTACATATCTGCAATCCTAGCAACTGGGAGCCTGAGGCCGGAGGATCACTCTGAATTCAAGGCCAGCCAAGGTTACAGAATGAGACTGGGGGCATGGGTCATTGTTAAATCACTTGCCTTGCATGTGCAAGGGCCTGGGTTCAGTCTCCATCACACACATGTCCTACCCTTCCTCTTTCATAAACTGAGCACAGTAGCTCAAGCCTGAGGCAGAAGGATTGCTATGGGTTGGAGGTCAGCCTGGGCTACCTAGTAAGTTCCAGGTAATCCTGAGCTAAAGAATTGAACCCATGTTGATAAAACAAAACAAAAACCAGTGCATAGAAGTTGGAGAGAGTATCTGGGACCCATTTGGGGTCCCAAGTTCTCAGAAGTTAAAAAACCAGACCCATGCTGGTGATGAGGAGATGGCTGTGAGATCCAACTCAGAGTGCTCTGTAATCCTACTAGCTAATACCATATTTGGTACAGACCATGCTTAAAACTGAACAAGAAAGCCGGGCAGTGGTGGCACACGCCTTTAATCCCAGCACTTGGGAGGCAGAGGCAGGCAGATCTTTGTGAGTTCGAGGCCAGCCTGGTCTACAAAGCGAGTCCAGGACAGCCAGAGATATTCAGAGAAGCCCTGTCTCAAAAAACCAAAAAAAAAAAAAAAAACTGAACAAGAATGGGCCATCAGAGAACTGGCCTTGCTGCTTATTGTGGGGACTGGATCGTAATAATGAAGACTGAGAAGCCTGGAGAACGAGGGAGCCTACAGTGGAACCTCCGAGTCTAATGCCAAGGCCTGAGGACCTGGGTCCAAACAGGATGGGAGTGCTGGTTTAAGAGCCACAGTCTGAGCCTGGCATGGTGGCTCACACCTTTAATCCCAGCACTCAGAAGGCAGAATCAGGGGAATTTCTATGAGTCTGGTCTACACAGTGACTGCCAAATCACTCAGGGCTATACAGTGAGGCCTTGTCTCAGAAGAGAGAGGAGGGAGGCAAAGAGGAAGGGAGAGAGGGAGAGAGAGAAAGAGAGAGAGAAACAAATCTACCCTTTCCCTAACTACTTTGGGGCCTTGGATTGTGGATACAGAAAGATGCCCACTCCAGAATTCTGATCCCAGTGGCAGTGGCCTCAATTCTAAAGAAGAATTCATATGAGGACACAGATAAAGAAAGCAGGCAGGGGCCGGGCGGTGGTGGCTCATGCCTTTAATCCCAGCACTTGGGAGCCAGAGGCAGGCAGATCACTGTGAGTTCGAGGCCAGCCTGGTCTACAAAGCAAGTCCAGGACAGCCAGAGCTGTTATACAGAGAAACCCTGTCTCAAAAAACAAAAAAACCCTGTCTCAAAAAAAAAAAAAACAAAACAAAAGAATAGGAATCCTATTTGATCTGTGGCAGGCAGATCCAAGTTCTATGATTCTTTTGATTTTTCTAATATATTTTAAATAATTTATCATTATTAAAGTTTCTATAGCTTTTAATTTTCATAACTTATATTTATTAATTTTTTTTTTTGGTTTTTCGAGACAGGGTTTCTCTGTGTAGCCCTGGCTGTCCTGGACTCACTTTGTAGACCAGGCTGGCCTCAAACTCGCAAAGATCCGCCTGCCTCTGCCTCCCAAGTGCTGGGATTAAAGGCGTGCGCCACCACTGCCCAGCTTATATTTATTAATTTTAAAATATCTTCTTAGACCCTCAAACTTTTTAATTTTTTTTAAAGTTTATCTATCTATCTATCTATCTATCTATTTATCTATTTATTTATTTATCTATTTATTTATTTATTTATTTATTGGTTTTTTGAGACAGGGTTTCTCTGTGTAACAGCACTGGCTGTCCTGGACTCGCTTTGTAGATCAGGCTGGCCTTGAACTCACAGAGATCCACCTGCCTCTGCCTCCCAAGTACTGGGATTAAAGGAGTGCGCCACCACGCCCGGCCCTATATTCTTAGACTTTACAAAAATTTCACATTTGTCTGAGAAGGCAGCTGAAGCTTTGGTTTCTGTTGTTAAATTGATCTTCAAGTCCACCAGGGATCCGAGAAGGATAAACTATAGCAGGAAGTATAATCCAAATGGCCTATGTATCAATTAACATGGCAGAGGCTCACCCATTATCCAGATGGATTTCCCATTAGGCTCCCATAGTATCGATGGCTCCATTGTGGGCCCAGGTCCTCAGGCAGCATCAGTCTTCTGGTGTCAGGCCTGGCAAATGTGAGAGGCCTTCCTGTAGTGGAGGAACTTGGAAGACTGACCTTACTTTGTCTAGGCAAAATGAGGCATCTCCAGTGTCCTGCTTGTCCATGGTTCAAGCCTGGCCTTAGCAATGGGAGAGGCATTGGGGCAGTCTTTCCCAGTGGTTAGTATACAACAATCCAGGTGAAATCATCTGTCGCTCTGCCCATATCTTCTTGGAGGCCTTGGAGTCACTGCTAGAGGCTGGGGTCTCTGTCATAGTGAGCTTTTTCACTACACATTTAAATGCCATGATCAGCACATCTCTGAAGTGTTTGAGAACCATCTATCTAGAAAAATATTTGAAAACAAACATAGGAGGCCAAATATATATATATATACATATATATATATCCTTAAATTTATTTCATTAGCCTGAGTAGACCCCATGAACCACTGGTTCTCATTTTCCTTTCAATGTTGTTAACTTTTAAATATATATATATTTCTGTTGTTGTTGTGGTAACATCAATCATAAAACAAATATCTGATTTGCAGGCAATCCTAGAATATTCCTGTAAAAAGGTCTTTTGATTTCCCTCAAAGTGTTCAGAAACTGTTCCAAGTTCTTTGCCAGATTTCCCAAAGTCATTGTTGTTGTTTTTTTTAAGATTTATTTATTATGTATACAGTGTTTTGTCTGCAGTTATGTCCAAAGGGCAAAAGAGGGCACCAGATTTCATTATGGATGGTTGTGAGCCACCATGTGGTTGCTGGGAATTGAACTCATGACCTCTGGAAGAGCAGCCAGTGCTCTTAACCTGTGAGCCATCTCTCCAGCCCCCAAGTCATTGTTTTATTGTATCATAAATTAGAATTCTCATCTATCAAATCCTGGGTTTTTTGGGGGTTTTGTTTGTTTGTTTTGTTTTGTTTTAATAAATCCAGTTTTTAGGGCAGGATAGAAATTAGGTAAAATCTTATTCCAGTTTAAAGGTATCTTTGGAGATTGT
>CAJQZJ010033117.1:870124-916348 GCA_907164525.1 Lophiomys imhausi | reverse complement strand
TAGGTAAAATCTTATTCCAGTTTAAAGGTATCTTTGGAGATTGTTTCTTTGTTTGACTCATACCATTTGTTGTTGCCCAAAATCGCTCCAACCTTAAGATATGAGTTTAAATTAACTTTTTGTTATAGGTGTTACAGATTTTTGACCATCCAATCATTTATAAGCCAATAATCGGGCCGGGTGTGGTGGCACACGCCTTTAATCCCAGCACTTGGGAGGCAGAGGCAGGCGGATCTCTGAGTTCGAGGCCAGCCTGGTCTACAAAGCAAGCCCAGGACAGCCAGGGCTGTTACACAGAGAAACCCTGTCTCAAAACAAAACAAAACAAATAAGCCAATAATCTATAACCAAGATATACAGAACACAGTAAATTTACATATTCAAGACCAGTTAAAAACAAACATGTAATGACCATATGTATTTGTATTTAAAACAGACAAAATTTTTCTCTGTTCCCTTTAGTTGTAATTTCAAGGGAGGAACACCTTGCTACCTGCTGAATCTAATTCTCACGGACACAGAGGTTGTGTAGCAGGACTAGCCATCAGCTTCCTTACTGGGGAAGCTAAGAAACTGCTAATGTCCCTTCAAGAGCACCCTGTACAGCTCCAGGTCGGCTGCCAGCTTGATCCAGGTAGAAGGCAGGGCTCCAAGAGCTGTGCCAGGTTAGAGCAGCTTTTGTTGTCCCAATTTAGTTGCTTTTCTTTTTTAAAAATTCTTGAAATAAGTTAAAACTAAGTCAAGGGATACAGGGCCAGCTGATGAAGTTTGGGCCTTTCCTCAGAATAAGAAACACAGCAACAACCAGTTAAACAGAACTACACACATAAACTGACAGACATGGACAGATCAGTGCAGCAAGGACAAAACAAAACAAAAGAGACAAACATTAACAAAACCCATTTCAAAGACAGAAGACCTCTCAAGTGAGAATCATGGCCAAGTCAGAAGGGGTGGACTTCAACCTGCCCCCTTTTGCCAAGTCCAAAGGGGCGAATTGTAACTTGTCCCCATTCACCAGGTGGAGAATCAGAGCTTCCTCGTCTCCCGGCTCAAGAGCAATGCTGCATCCAGTTTCTCTTCTCTGAGTCACCAAGGGTCTAGGCCATACCAGAACCAAGACCAAACCAAGAAAAGAAAACTTATCTCCTTAGGAGGGTTGGTGGTGTTCATTTATCAAACTGAGGGGTGACTGAGGGTAGGGGGCCATCTCAGTGGGGGTCATCAAATGTTAGAGTTCAGATCTCAGAGGAACTTCCAAATGTTACAGTCTAATCTCGCTGGGGCCTCTAATTGTTAGAGTCCAAGAATAGCCACACGAACCACCCAGTCACCAATCTGTCAGATAACGATGGTTTATTGAACGCACACCCCAAGACTCGTCATGGCCTAGCATGACCGGGTCACAGAGACTTGGAACCTAACTGTGACGTCAGTCTGCTCCCAAGGCAGGCTCTTTTGTTTGTTTGTTTGTTTTTGTTTTTCGAGACAGGGTTTCTCTGTGTATCCTTGGCTGTCCTGGACTCACTTTGTAGACCAGACTGGCCTCGAACTCACAGTGATCCACCTGCCTCTGCCTCCCAAGTGCTGGGATTAAAGGCATGCGCCACCATGTCTGGCTAAGGCAGGCTTTTTTTTTTTTTAATTTACTTATATATTTTGTATACAGTGTTCTGTCTGCATGTACACCTGCAACCAGAAGAGGGCACCAGATCTCATTATAGATAGTTATGAGCCACCAAGTTGGTTGCTGGGAATTGAACTCAGGACCTCTGGAAGAGCAGCCAGTGCTCTTAACCTCTGAGCCATCTCTCCAGCCCCAAGGCAGGCTTTTTTGTTTGCTTGCTTGTTTGTTTGTTTTTGTTTTTGTTTTTTTGAGAGACTGGGTTTCTCTGTCCTGGACTCACTTTGTAGACCAGGCTGGCCTTGAACTCGAAGAGATCTGCCTGCCTCTGCCTCCCGAGTGCTGGGACCCAAAGCAGGGTTTTTATAAGAAAAAACACATCCAGGTAACAAACAGGTAACCAGGTATAGGAAACAAACCGTGTCCAGGTAGCAACTGGGTAACCAGGCGTAGGAAGCAAGGGGAGGGCAGCACTACATCATTTTGACTAGCTAGACAAAGCATTTCTAACTGACCTTTAATTTGATTGGTCCCAAGTGGAGCTGCAGTTGGGGATTCTTTAGAGTGTCAAGGTAACAAGGTAGCAAAGTATGAGTAATTTCATCTTATAACTAAAATGGAGACTGAAGACAAAAATGGTTGCAGTTATGCTAAAAAAAAAAAAAAAAAAAGCAGGCCCCAGTATGTACCATGTGCATGCCTGGTGCGGGAGGAAGTCAGGAGAGGTTGTTGGGTCCTGAGACTGAGGTTATAGGTGGTTGTAACCAGCATGTGAGTGTTGAGAATCCAACTTGGGTCCTCTGCAACACCAAGTGCTCCTAACCACCCCTAACATTAATTTTATCTGTATTGTTTGTTTTCACCTGATCTTTCTATGTCTGTCCAAATGCTGGGATTACTGGATACACTATCACGTCTAACTTTTTCTGTTGTTTTGTGTTTTCTTTAGATCATATTTCTCATGTGTCCCAGGCTGGCCTGGAACTTGAAATCTTTCTGCATCAACCTGTCAACCTCTCAGACGCTGAGGGCACAGATGTGTACCAATAACATCTTATTGCTATCATTTTTGTGTTGAGGATCTTCAGATAGTGTGTGGTGTGGTCCAAGTCATAACTACCAGATGTCACTCCCAGCAGATGTAGATCTCCAGAGTGGCACCTGTGACCAGACAACTGTGACAAACTTTCAGCCCTGGGTCTGACAATCTGATCTGATGTGGAGATGGCAGCCAGGGTGATATGGGGTAGCCTCAGCCTGCTTCGAGTCTTGTGGTGTCTCCTTCCCCAGACTGGCTACATACACCCAGATGAGTTCTTCCAGTCACCCGAGGTCATGGCAGGTAAAGCCCCATGTGCTGTTAATATGATTGGTAGCAGCAGTCTGTACTTGCTGGGGAGGGACGTGCATGTGGAGATGCATGAGCAGACAAAGCTGCAAGCTCTCTGGGATTAGAACTTGCAGGGGGGAACTGACATCTTCCTCACCTTCTGGACGCCATTAATGAAATACCAGCCTTTCCCATGTTATCCTGCCTGGGCCAACAGGTCATTCAGATGGTTTCGCTGGACTTGTCAGGGGGATGATTTTAGAGCTGAGCTTTCACAATGACTAGGGAAGCTTACTCAGGATGTGGCCGACATAGCGAAAGTGGTAGAGTTGTTTTGTGCAGGCTCAGGAAGAAGGCTCCTCCCTTAAGACCATGTTTATTAGTCACACACACACTTTTTTTTTCTTTTTTTAGACAGGGTCTCTCTGTGTAGCCCTGGCTATTCTGTAGCTCACTATGTAGACCAGGTTGGCCTCAAACTCAGCAAGATATTCCTACCTCTGCCTCCTGAGTCCTGGGAATAAAGGCATGCACCACCATTCCAGGCTCACCTTCTTTTCTTTTTTGAGGCAAAGTCTCTTGCAGCCCAGACTGGCTTTGAACTGGCTATGGCCATGAACCCCCGATTCTCCAGCCCCAACTTCTGGAGTGCTGTGATCAATGGCAGGTACCAGCACCCCTGGTTTATGCTGTGCTGGGGATTGAACCCAGTACTTTGTGCACAACAGGTGGGCTTTTCTCACACTGCAGCCCAGGCTTGCTATTAAACTCAGGACAATATTTCTAGTGAGCCTGAGTCTGAGTCATTACACACACCTGGCTCTGTCATAAACTTCTAACCTATGACTACTGGCCAGAAGGCATCATGTGACCACATCTAGCCACAAAAACAGCTGGAAAATGAAGTCTTTATAGCTGGTAGCTTGCTGAGCTAACAGACTGAAGGAGAAAGGTTCAAAGGCACTTGGCTTGTTTTGTTTTTCTTGCTCTTATAAGACAAGTATCTCTCTATACAGCTAAGACTGGCCTCCAACTCACTGTGTAGTGTAGCCCAGGCTGACCTCAAGCTGGTCCTCCTGACTCAGCTCCTAAATTAACAAGTGTCCACCAGCACACTCAGCTTGAGGACATGAACCATGGCATGGGAGACATCCACCTAACTCTGCCACAGGGCTCAACAGGTAGATTTGAACCATAAATTGGAAACTTCAGTCTCCTTTCCTGTATTTATTTTGAGATAGGTCTCTCTCACATGGTGGAGGCTAGTCACAAACTCAATATATAACCTTAAGCTCTTGATCCTCCTGCCTCTGCCTCTCAAGCACTGGGATTCCAGGTATGTGCCATCAAACCTGGCTTCTAAGCTCAGTCTTGTTGGCAGAACTGAATTCACTTTACTTATGGAACTGTGTTCATTCATTCCTTGCTGCTTCTGGAGGCCACCTACATTGTTGCTAATAGCCCCTTTATCCTCCATATGGGTCAAATACATCTGCTTTGTGTCTTTTCCTGCCCTCTGCATCCAGGTGGATGCATCCAGGTGGAGGCTCTCTGCTCTTAAGAGTACTGGGGAGAGAGGACAAGGCCACCTGAACGCCCACATGTAGCTTAATCAACACACTAATAGCCAAGCTGTGTGATCCCAGGGGCTGTGCTGGAAGTGTCCACTAGGGGTCCTTGCAATCCTGGTGCCAATCCAGAACTTTAACCAGCTCAAGCCTAAACTGGCTCACCCCTGCCTCTCTCTCTGCAGAGGACATCCTGGGTGTTCAGGCTTCACGGCCCTGGGAATTTTACCCCAACAGCTCCTGCCGCACTGTGGTCTTCCCACTGCTGACCTCTGGCTCTACCTTCTGGTTGCTCAGGCTCTGGGAAGATCTGGGGCCCTGGCCTGGTCTGGTGAGTGGCTACAAGCTGCTGGTGGGTCCCCGACTCCTCCTCACTGTACTCTCCTTTGGCCTGGACTGGGCCATGTACTATCTGGCCTCATTGTGGGGGGCAGATCCTTGGAATGCCTTGTGCCTGCTGTCTGGCTCCTATGTCACCCTGGTTTTCTACACAAGGACCTTCTCCAACACTATTGAAGGACTGCTCTTCACCTGGCTGCTGGTGTTGGTGTCCCCTTGTGTGGCAAGGAGCCCCACATCAAAGAAGCCTGCCCCAGGTCCACGGTGGTACAGCTGCCTTCTTGGTGCTATCGTGGCTGCTGGCTTCTTCAATCGGCCCACCTTTCTAGCCTTTGCCCTGGCCCCCCTTTCTCTCTGGGGCATCCACAGAGCCTTGGAACTTGGCATCAAGACCCTGATCCAAGAGGCCCTGGTACTGCTGCCAGGGGCTGCTCTTGCTGCAGTGCTGTTTGTAGCCATGGACAGCTGGTACTTCTCCAGTCTCTCCAGATCCAGCCGCCTTGTTCTTACACCTGTCAACTTCTTGTACTACAACCTGGATCCCCAGAACCTTGCGAGGCATGGCACACATGCACGGCTCACTCACCTGGCAGTCAATGGCTTCTTGCTCTTTGGGGTATTACATGCTCAGGCTCTGCAGGCTGCATGGCAACAACTCCGCGGCTGCGTCCATGCATTTGTACAAACAGGCCTCTTGAGGGTGCTGGGTGCCCAGGGTCAATTGTCTAGCTCCAAGTCTTATCTCCTTCTCCTCTACTTCACACCCCTGGTCCTGCTATCTGCCTTTAGCCACCAAGAGGCTAGATTTCTGATTCCCCTCATAGTCCCTCTAGTCCTGCTTTGCAGTCCACAAACCCAACCTATACCCTGGAAGGGTACCCTGGTCCTCTTCAATGCCCTAGGTGCTCTCATCTTCGGCTGCCTGCATCAGGGAGGTTTGGTACCCGGCCTTAAGTACCTGGAGCAGGTAGTACATGCACCTGTCCGCTCAGGCACAACCACACACTACACGATTCTCTTCACTCACACCTACATGCCTCCCCAGCACCTCCTACATCTCTCAGGCCTGGGGTCACGTGTGGAGGTGGTGGACATGGGTGGGGCTGAGGACTGGGTCCTGTGCCAAGCCCTGGACAACTTCAGCAGACAGCCAGGCTGCCCACTGGCCAGTGGGCCACGGCTCTGCCGACTCTTTGTAGTGACTCCTGGGACCAACAGGCACGCCCTGGAGAAGTGCAGTTTTCCCCTCAAGAATGAGACTCTCTTGTTTCCTCACTTGACCCTGGAGGACCCTCCAGCCCTGTCCTCCCTGCTCAGTGGGGCTTGGCGGAACCACCTTAGTCTTCATATCCTCGAGCTGGAGAAGCCTGTTATGATAAAGCAGCCACGGGCCAAGATTCAGCCATAGGAGGTGCTCCTTCTACACAGTCTGCTGGGCTGGGACACTGGGACAGGACTCCCACTGCTGTCTCTCTTTAGGAACCCACATTCATTTCCCTTAGACACCAAAGATCTGACCAGTCACAGTCCCAATGCCAAGGTCCCCAAAGAAACCTAGCATAAACACTGTCACCTGTCTGTTTCTATGCTGTTACTTCTGATCACTGTAATGTTTAAAACATATAGTAGCATCTGGTTATGAAAGACAATGAACTGCTGGTGACATTCCTGAGTGGCTTCTCCCAAACTTCCCATGATGCCTAACTTTTTTTTTTTTTTTTTTTTTTTAGGTTTTTCAAGACAGGGTTTCTCTGTGTATCCTTGACTGTCCTGGACTCATTTTGTAGACCAGGCTGGCCTTGAACTCACAGAGCTCCACCTGCCTCTGCCTCCCGAGTGCTGGGATTAAAGGCGTGAGCTACTACACCCAGCAATCACAGACAGCTATGAACTTCCATGTGGGTGCTGGGATTTGAACACTGGTCCTTTGGAAGGGCAGTCAGTCCTCTTAACCGCTGAGCCATCTCTCCAGCCCCCAATGCCTGACTTCCTGATACCATGACAATCCTTTGATTTCCAACCTGGCTTTCTAGATAGACAGTGGCAGTGTGGTGAAGTAGAGACAGCAGGTGGCTCACTTCAGCTCTAGCACCCAGTCTTCGACTCACAAACTGATTCTAAGAAAGTCCCTTCCGGTGCTTGGAGTTCAATTCCCAGCAACCACATGCTGGCTCAAAAAACCATCTATAATGAGATCTGGTGCCCTCTTCTGGCATGCTGGTGTACATGCAGACAGAACACTGTATATATAATAAATAAATGTGAAAAAAAGAAAAAAATAAAGAACGACCTTTCCACTCAGCCAACCTACCACCCAATCTTACAACATAGCAGAGGATCCAAAGACCAGTGTCATTCCTGTTGCCTATCACACATGTCTCCTAGTTTGACGAACATGTCTCTACAAGGCTTAACTAGGAAGCAGTAATTGTGTTGTATTTCATGGCGCTTTAGTGCCTGTGGACTCGGTATTTGGGTATTACCAAAACAAGCCATTCTAGAAAACATTATCTCCCTATCCTCTTCAACTCCTTGTCTTGGGTGGTGGTGGAATTCTCCAGCCATTCTCTCAGATTGGGTAATAGAGTTCAGTGGAACAGTGGTTGTTTAGCATGCTCAAAGCTGTAGGCATGATCCCCAGCAGCAAAAAAAAAAAAAAAAAAAAAAACATTCGCCCAAAATAAGCTACCTTCTCAGCACTGTCGTGAGGCCCTCTCATTCTGCCCCAGTAGGAACTGAGAACATAGGCTGCTCAGAATCTAATACCCAGTCTAAAATCTTTTCCAATACCTTCAAGCCTCTATACACTAAGAACAACTGAATAGCATAAATAGAGAGGTCCAGGAATTGAGTTTGGAGTCTCAAACTGACAAGGCATGATACATGCATGGATTACTAATTACAATTCAGTTAGCTGACCAAAGCAAGTACCCCAGACAGACCCTCAAAATGGGGAAGAGGAACCAAGCATCATGTGCCATGGTATCGGCGGCCTTAATGCTTACGTTGTGATAGAAATGGCAGTTCCTGAGCAGCCTAAATACTGTAAAGAGTAGGGAGTGATCAAGAACACAGGCCCCTGGAGTCACAAGCCTGGGCTCACCCAATTCTGCAAGGCTTTGGGTTACTTGAAAAATGGTCTCCATTTCTTCACATGAATGGGATTTTAAGTCACAAACCACACAGAAAATACAACAGCAAATACCAACACTGACGCTTAACGTGCTATTATCAGCAATACCCTACAGTCCCCAGTATTCCACCTTGTCTGAGAGATTCCACACTCAAGACTTAGTAGTCAGCTTACACATTTAATCAGAGATTTTGGCAACCTCAGGGTTGCCACTCCGTTCATTATCTTCCCTAGTGCAGCATCTTCCTGCTCCAATGCAGATGCAGCAGCATTTATTCAGCTTCAGTCTCGCTTGCAGAAGACAAGCTTTCTTTCTGGTTGGCTGTCCACGTCTCTCAGTCGTGCTATGCTCTGGTTCTGGACTCTTTATCACTAGTGGGCTTCGGAGAGTTTACGTTCGGCCTAGTCACAGGACTACCACGCACATGTCCACTTGACCTTAGGCACCTGCATGTTGGCAATCCGAGTCAGGATTCGAAGCCGTGTATCGTGCCCGAGGTGATTCATGAATGCTAAGGTCGGTGTAGGTCACTGAAGGGAGGCTGCGTGACTTCGGCGCGGGAGCGTAGATTTTGTGCTTACGAGTTGGCGCCCGGGCCCTTCTGCTGACCTGGTGGTGGTCCTGGACGGTCCCGGAGGCCGCGGCGGAATTCCTGGGTGAAAGTGTCCTTGAACCGCGCGACGCGGCGACTCAGGGAGCCTGGGGGCTGATTCGCGAGGGCGCGCAGACGGCGGGCCGCGTCGTGGCCGCGCAGTTGCAGCTGCAGCAGCGCGAAGGCCGTGAGTTGAGCCGCCCGCCGGATGGGCCGCGATTCGGACAGCCGCTCTACCAGCTGGGAGTTGTGTAGCAGGGCCGCCAGCAGCCGCCGGAAACCCATCGTTCTCTGAGCGCCCCGGAACCCTAGGCACGCTGTACTACCTTTCCGACCGGTCACGCCCGGTGACGGACGAGCCGGCGCTAAATGATGACGACACAGCCGCATCAGGATTGGACCGGACTACGTCCACTTTCTGCAGCAGGCTGCACACATTTCCGTTTCCGCCGCCCGCGCCGGCGCCGCCTGATCCTCCCAGCTGTGGCCGCTCTGTGGTTCTTACCTCTGCACCATGTCCGGTGGCCTCCTGAAGGCGCTACGAAGCGACTCCTACGTGGAGCTCAGCGAGTACCGGGACCAGCACTTCCGGGTAAGGCGGGCCGGGCCACGAGAGGGGCAAACCTTGGGCCCGAATGCTGAGAAACGGTTTGCATTTGTCTTATTGTGTCTTCCCTCCCGCTTTGCTGGGGTCCCAAAACGTGAAAGGCGTCCCAGCGGTGTTTGGATATCACTGAAGACACTTTATCTTTTAGGGAATCAGATTTGCTTTCATATTTTCTTGCTCACGCTTCGAATACCAGCACCCAGGGAAGTCTGGGTAGCGGTGGCTCCTGTTTGATGGGCTTTTTTCTTACTTAGGAAAGTGACTGAGGTAGGAGGAGTTCTTGCAGCAGCTGACCCAGACACTACAGTCGTTTTGCTTTTATAGTCAGCCAGACACTGCCCTTTAGTACTTAAGTCCTTTGTTTTTGTAAGACAACCCTACGAAGATGGCAGTAAGCAGGGGACTCAAAGTTGAGTCCTGTTTGTGCTGTCTGACGGGCATCGGAATGGACGGACCAAACGAATCACATTACGGTTGCCTGGATGGCAAAATCCAATACAGCTAGTGGCTACAGAGAAAACTTGTTTGGAAAAACAAAACAAAAATAAATTCAATCAGCCTAATTTAAAAATTAGGCTGTATGTCTGGTATGAGTTTCACTTCTACCGCCCTTTACAGTTCTAATTTCTTTGACCAGTTCCACATCAATATTTTTTTTTTTTTTTGAGACAGGGTTTTTCTGTGTAGCCCTGACTATCCTGGAACTCTGTAGACCAGGCTGGCCTTGAACTGTCAGAGATCCGCCTGCCTCTCTGGAGAAGAGTCATTCATTTCTGTTGTTACCTGTCATGTGCATTTTCTAGTGTATTCTGAATGCAGTGTGTCGGTGCTGTATTATGTGAAATTAAGTTACACTTAAGTTACAGACTCTGTATTTTACTTGTAATTGAGAAAAGAGTAGAAAAGACCAGAGGTACATCGTGAATCTGCTAGCCAGGTGTACTGGTGGGCATCTGTAGTCCTAGCAGAAAGATCACAAGTTTGACATTGGCCTGCACATGGAAAAAGCAAATAAAGAAATGATTATTTTCTCTAATGTTTCACCTAAGGTCCTAAACCTTGTTTTGTTTTTTTAGGTTTTTCGAGACAGGGTTTCTCTGTGTATCCTTGACTGTTCTGGACTCACTCTGTAGACCAGGCTAGCCTTGAACTCACAGAGATCCGCCTGCCTCTGCCTCCCAAGTGTTGGGATTAAAGGGTGCGCCATCACTCCTGGCTTGTTTTGTTTTTTATACATACTGACCATTGTCCCACAGACTTCATCTGTTCATCTTAAGGGATAGCCAGGCGTGGTGCTGCACAAATAATCAAATATTGTGTCTAGGCCACGATGAACCATCTTATCCCTCGGGATTGTCGGGGTGTGTTTGTTGAAGCCCTCTTAAACTCCCATCCCCAGCTCTTTGGCTTCATCCTGTCTTTTAAAGAAAGTGACTCCTCCTGGACTTGGTGGTACACACCTCTAATCCCAGCACTCAAGAGCCTTGAGGCAGAGGAGTCTCCAAGTTCTAGGCCAGCCAAAGCTACACAGTCCTCTTAGTAATCACTAACCTCTCTCTTACACAGAGCAAAAACATAAGTATGCAAATCACCTAGCAGTTCTTGCTATGAATAGGCTCCAAGGGAGTGTTACAAGAATTACTTGTTATAAAGGGTAAAGGGGTTTTCTGATATGTTCTGTCAAAGTGTACAATTTAAACTTGGGCCATTAGAGAAGGATCCAATGTTAAGGGCATAGACTGCAAGAAAAAGGCATGCCACTCCTATGGCAGGGTGGTGTAGGAGGAATTACATACTTTGTCTATCTGAACCTAATGTAAATATTTTAGAATGAGAATACTTCCAGGCTGGTAGAGTTCTTACCTAACAGCCACATCCTAATTCAATCTCCAATGCCACCCAAAATAAACAAAACAAATCCACATTTAAAAAGCATATATTTTGAGGCTGGACAGATGGCTCAGCAGCTAAGAGCACTGGCTTTTCTTCCAAAGGGCCCAGGTTCAAATCCCAGCACCCACATGGCAGGTTGAAACTGTTTGAAATAGTGGGGCATGGTGGCACACACCTTTAATCCCAGCACTCGGGAGGCAGAGGCAAGCAGATCTCTGTGAGTTCAAGGCCAGTCTGGTTTACAGATAGGTTCCAGGACTGCCAGGGCTACACAGAGAAACCCTGTGTCGAAAAACAAACAAAAAAACACCCAAACAACAAAACAAAATCCACATATTTTTATTTCGTGTGTATGAGCATTCACCTGCATATATTGTGTACCGTGTGTGCACCTGGTGATCAATCAAAGAAATCACAGAAGCAAGCAGAGGGCATTGTATCCCCGTAGGACTGGTATTACTGGCAGTTATAAGCTGCCATGTGAGTAATAGGAACTGAACCAGTGTCCTGGAATAGTCACTTTCTTAACCTATGAGCCACCTTTCCATCCACTCCCACCCTCACCCCCAAAAAACTACCTCTATGGCACAGAAGAATATGTTAGTTATCAGGATGATGAGAGACCTTAATTTCCAAATCTGAATGCTTATCTTTATTATACTTAGAAATATGAAGGCTCTTCATTTTTAGTTTTCAAATCTGTTTGTTGTCTGTATGCGTAATGCTTGTGGAAGGGCACAGGAAACTTCAGAAGTTGGCTCTCACTTTTCACCTCTTAGAGGAATCACTCTTGTTTCTGTTGTGCACTGTGTACTCCAGGCTAGGCTAGCCCTCAAGTCTTCCAGAAGATTCTCCTTTCTGTCCCATCTCCTGTAGGAATACTGGGATTACAGTGCATGTCACCACACCCAGCTTCTCATGTGGATCACTCAGCTTGTCAGCTTGCACAGCTAGTGTTTTTATTGGCTGAGAATCCTATACCCAAGCCTTAAGCAATCTCTTTTTAGGGTGCAATATTTAACTTCATCTGTATTTGAATTTCTAGGGTGACAATGAAGAACAAGAGAAATTACTGAAGAAAAGCTGTACTTTATATGTTGGAAATCTTTCCTTTTATACAACTGAAGAGCAGATTTATGAACTCTTCAGCAAAAGCGGTGATATAAAGAAGATCATCATGGGTCTGGATAAGATGAAGAAAACAGCGTGTGGGTTCTGTTTTGTAGAGTATCCTTCTTAGTTGTTCAACTAATGCAGCGCTGAACCAGGACAGAACTCAAGAGCCTGGGTACCTGCCTTTTTTGAGGCAGGGTCTCATTGTATGGCTCTGGCTAGCCTGGACTCTAGCCATCTACCCATCCTTGCCTCCTGGGTCGTAGCTGTAAAGAAGTGTGCTACTGCACTCCACCCCACTTGTTTTTGTAAGGGATTAGCTTATTACAATCTCTGTACTTTTCTCTCACTTCGTCTTGTGAGTCCATATTCTGCAAGCTGTGAAACTGATAATTACGTTCTGTTCAGAAAATTTGAGTGTCTAGCTGGGTGTGTTGTGGCACATGCCTTTAATCTGCTTAATCCTAGCACTCGGGGCAGGTGGATCTACATAGTGAGACCCTGTCTCCAAAAAAAGATGTTCAGAATAGCTCTAAACTCCCAGGCTCAGCTCCCTAGGCAGCTGAGGATAGAGGCTGGTACCACCACAACTTTAGTGTCTGATTTTGGAGTTTTGTATCCTAACATCAATAGCATAAAAGAGCTCACGGGACAATGGGGGCAACAGTAAAAAGCCCGATAAGAATCACAGTGTTTTCTATTTTGCAAGTCATAGATCAATAATCATGATATGTGTGCAAAAGTAAGCCTGCTATTGCTCATTGGTTTTGCTCTGTCAAGCATTTATGCAGTAGAAAGTCATTAAATGGGCTGGAGAGATGGCTCAGCGGTTAAGAGCACTGGCTGCTCTTCCAGAGGTCATGAGTTCAATTCCCAGCAACCACATGGTGGCTCACAATCATCCATAATGAAATCTGGTGCCCTCTTCTGGCCTGCAGACATACCTGCAGACAGAACACTGTATACATAATAAATCTTTAAAAAAAAAAAAAAAGAAAAGAAAAGAAAGTCATTAAATGCCTACCGCTTGCTAGGTAATTGTCCAAGTGTAGGATGCTGGAATTGCACCAAATGTTTCCCTAAAGACAAGAAAGAAGAATCTAGACCAGCAAGTCCAGCTGCTAATTATAATTGCTTGTCAGTAATTAGAATTTATTTTTATTTATATATGTATGCATGAATATGGGTAAGATTTTCCTTTTTTTGTGGTGGTTCTTAAAAATATATATATATTTTTTTTTTTGGTTTTTTCGAGACAGGGTTTCTCTGTGTAGCCCTGGCTGTCTGGACTCACTTTGTAGACCAGGCTGGCCTCGAACTCGCAAAGATCCGCCTGCCTCTGCCTCCCAAGTGCTGGGATTAAAGGCGTGCGCCACCACCGCCCAGCTCTAAAAATATTTTTTTATATGTGAGTGATTTGCAGGCATGTATGTCTGTACTTCATACATACGTGGTTCCCTGTGTTCAGAAGAGGGCATCTGATCTGCTGGGAACTGGAGTTGCAGATGGTTGTGGATCACCACATAGGGTTCTGGAAATCAAGCCCAGGTCCTCTGAAAGGGCAGTAACTCTCAACCACTGAGTATCTCTCCAGCCCCTTTTGGATTTTTTGTTGTTTTTTAATTTGGTTTTTTTTTTGGAGACAGAATCTTGGTATGTAGTCCAGGCTGGCCTCAAACTCACAGTAATCTTCCTGCTTCAGCCTCCTGAGGGCTAGGATTATAGTCATGAACCACTGTGTTCAACTTTATCATTGTTCTTGCATAAGAGGTTTGTGGTCTAATACTACATTGACCATATTTTCTATATGCAAATCAAAACATGGACCAGATAATTATTAGCAGGTATATCTAGGAAATCATGACTGACTCAGGTCTGCACAAATGTTATTTACATGTCCTTTATGCTGTTGGACCAATT
Organism: Lophiomys imhausi; assembly: GCA_907164525.1. Taxonomy (NCBI): domain Eukaryota; kingdom Metazoa; phylum Chordata; class Mammalia; order Rodentia; family Muridae; genus Lophiomys; species Lophiomys imhausi. The sequence continues at coordinate 902,228 of CAJQZJ010033117.1, read as the reverse complement.
TTGAATTAGCTTCTACAAGATGACTTTCTATGTAATTAGTCTGGTTTGGGCTACCTTTTCTACTCTGTTTTTAGCAACTCTGCATCATGTAGGTTGTTGCTTCCTGTCTCCAAAATGCCTGAAGAAACACTACTGCTCCTTAATACTTACCCTTAAGATACTATTCCAGAGCAGATGCAGAGAATGCAATGCGGTACATAAACGGAACTCGTCTGGATGACCGCATCATACGCACAGACTGGGATGCGGGCTTTAAGGAAGGCAGGCAGTATGGACGTGGCCGGTCTGGGGGTCAGGTATGGTACAAGGGCATCTGTGCTGAGTTGGCTGGGACTCTAGTTCCAATGCAGGTCTTTGGTTTGTGGGTATTCTTTTGTAAGGGGCTTGTGCCTGTTAGTTTTGAGAGGATTTTGGAGGATTTTCCTGAGACAGGATCTCGCCATGTAGGCAAACTGGCATCAAATTTGAGATTATCTTGCCTTTGCATGAGTGTTGAAATTATAGAAAGGGACGCCAAGGGATTATGAGACTGAAAACATCTTTTACATTTCTTTAAGTAGTTATTACTAAATTCATGCTAGGGGCCTTCCCCTTGGAACAATGCCTAAAACAAAAGCAAAAATCACTCAAATGAGTTTTACTTTCATTTTTATGCCCTACTTGTTTGTGGACCCCTGAAAAGGTTTAGCTATGTCTAACATGATTGCAGAGGCATATTTGTTGCAACAGCATCCCACAGTGCTGGTTTTTTTTTTTTTTCAATTAAGGTTCGAGATGAGTACCGGGAGGACTACGATGCTGGGAGAGGTGGCTATGGAAAACTGGCACAAAAACAGTGAGCGGTGAGGCCCAGGGCACAGATCAGGCTGATGATGGTGTCGGAGAGCATCACCCAAGGTCCGAGCAGTATCTCTGTGCACTGGAAGCCACTTCTGGTTTTCCTTCGAGATATTAAAAGACAGGATCCAAAAGAATGCCTCTAATTCTAGTCTTATTTGGACGATTTTCGGTTATAAGGTCAAAAACTGTATTCCTGGGCAACAGACTCGGTCTGTACCAACTAAACTGTCAGCTGAATACATGTCTTTTAGGGAGACTGGAAAAAAACGTCAGAATTGACTTTATAAATAGGTTGGTAATCTTCATGGGGACTGGAATGATTTTTTTATATTTTAAGTTTGCATGTTTATAGACGAGGTTTTGCTATAGTCTACAGCTTTGCTCTAAATTAGGAATGGGTGTTTGTCAACTGGATTTGCTTTTTATATTTCAATATAGTTGGCACAAAAGTCAGCCTTAAATGGTCCTGGGGATGCCACCTGTTTCTATACTTTGTACATCAGGATACTATCAGGACTTGAAGAGTGTTCAGTAAACATATTTCTCAGAAGATGCCAATGTTTCACTGAAAGTTTAAAACAAAAAACCTGAAAAACAAGGACTTTGTTATACAGAGAGCTTCTGATATCCTAAGAAGTAGGGGAAGACATTGTCAGTAGTGCATGGAATGAAAGTTCAAACATTGCCTTGATATGGAAGCTGAGATTGAACCCATTAGATTATGTCTTCCCATTTTCAAAATGACCTTAGAAGAGAATGGGTTTTAGAAAAGGACTTCAGCTAGGCCTGTAATCCTAGCTACTTGGGAGGCTGAAGCAAGAGGATTAAAAGTTCAAGGCCATCCTGGGCACCTTTTGAGTCTGCCTCAAAATGGAAACATAAAAGGGACTGGGGAAGATGCAGGGCACGGTACTTATTATGTGAGTGGTCCTGGGTCTAATCCTCGGACTGCCTACACAATAAGAGTGAAAACTGGGAGAGCCTCCTCTAGGAAATGTCTGTTGTAACTAATACACATCTTTTAGTCTTTAGTAAGCTGAAGGGCCATCTCTACAGGAGTCTAGAGATTTTTTTCATTTTCTTTCTAATATTACATATACTTTTTCATGAAAAGAGAAAAATAAATCTTTTTATGTTACTTTGTTACTATAACATCTTCTAATTCTCACTAGTTTTTCAAGGATGGGGCAGAACATCTTTAATGCTGCATTAAGTGTGGTTTTCTTGGAGCTTTATCAACTGTAATGCTTAGGAAGCCCATTTGCGAACACTCAAGAGGCACTGGAGTTTTAAAATAGAGCTTTTATACTTTAGTTTGAACTGTTTATCTTATATTCTTTTGTAGTAAAATATGACTCAGTTCTATAATCTTATGACCCAGAACAGTGGGATTTTTATCTTCTGTAACAAGTTTCAATAAAGTGAGACCAACTTATTCTGTATATATTTCTTTGCTTATAAAGAGGGATGTGCATTGGTGCCCCTTTACCCTGGGAGAGTCTTAGTAATGTACAGAATTTGTATATCCATTTCAGTTTGATACATGCAACTACTTATGGCAGTGCATGAAGAGGAAGCATGGTGCCCCTGTGAAAACAAGACACTGGGCGACTGCTAAAAGAGCAGGGTGAAAGAGGCCAGTTCTCCCGGAGACTGCTCTAGATGGGGGGGGGGGGGGCAGGAAGGAAGTAGTGGGCTGAGTTAAGATGTTTCTTGGCCTTGAGAATCCTAATTTTGATGGTCTTTTTTCATTATACGTTCTTTCCTATTTCAGAGACAATACCTGAACTATATATCACTTTAGTCAAAGAAAGTAAGATCTCAGAGAAACATGCTAAGTTGGGTGTGGTGACACATGCCTGTACCCCTAACATGTGGGAACTGAGGGAAAACAATTGTAGCCCAGGTTACATGGCAAGAATCTATCTCAGGGCACAGTCCATCTCTATCCTAAAGAACAGCAACAAAAAACTACAAAAGAAGAAAGAAAGCCCCTAGAGACATGGACACTAAAATGTGTGAGAAGAGTGAGAATAACCATCCCTGGATCTGTGAGATTAATAGTGTCCTGTATGTTGTAAGCTGAAGTATAAAACTTGAGACTTGGTGTAGATCTCTGCCACCCATATGGTGCCCATACACGAGTGGCTATTTAAAAAGACCAAAATTGGGGCTGAAGCAATGGTTCAGTGGCTCTTGCTGTCTGCCAAAGGAACTGGGTTCGCTAAGGCCATGAGATCCAGTGCCCTCTTCTGCATGCACTATGGTACTTACATGCAGAGCATTCAGAAGTAAATGGTATTGGATGGTTGTTAGCTGGACGTTGGTGGTGCACGCCTTTAGTCCCAGGACTAGGGCTTAGTGGAGGCAGAGGCAGGAGGGTCTAAGTAGCAAGTTCCAAGATAGCCAGGGTTACACAAAGAGACCTTGTCTTGAAAAACAAACGAATGTTGTGATTCTTTGTTGTTTTGAGATAGTGTACCTCTGTAGTCCTAGCTTGCCTACAACTCACATGTAAACAAAGCTGGCCTCAGATTGACAGAGATCCATTTGCCTCCGCCTGCTGGGATTAAAAGTGTGCACTACCACACTTGGCAGTAAAAATAAAAAACTGGGCACTGGAGAGATAGCTCAGGGGTTAAGAGCACTGACTGTTCTTCCAGAGGACCCGGGTTCAATTCTCAGCACCCACATGGCAGCTCACAGCTGTCTGTAACTTCTGTTTCAGGGGATCCAACACCCTCACACAGTCATACATACAGTCAGAACACCAATGTACATAAAGATAAATTAAAAAGAATAAGATGGAACCCTGAATTTTTAGTCGCACCAAGCACACTTTCCACACTCAGTTGCTGCACATGCCCAGCAGCTGTGGCAGCAGATAAAGCAGAGGACATCCAGGAAGGGAGCTAAGCAGTGCTTACAATGGCCGCTGTTCTTCAGTGAGCCTTGTCACCACTGGAATGACACTAAGAAATATACTGTCCACCACACAATATATGTTATTAAACACAAGAGAACACATGTTTATAAAGGCATTTAGTTTATTTTTCAAAAAAATATTTTGCTAGAAGGGTTGAGTACTGACTAATTGTACATGATCATAATCTTTTAATAAAATCTCTTTCAGACCAACAGGTATCATTCAAGTGAACAACTTGTCTAGGTCTATTTTTGTAACCCCCAAATACAACAGCACTTCTTGGATGCTAATTCCCCAGATCTTAGGTATCTACCAGCAAGAGGCACAGCCTGCCACATAGCAAAACTATGTGCTTTATAACTTGGTGTCTTAACATAATGAAAAAGAGCAGATAACCAGCGTATTTGATTTACACTAATAACTCACTTTTCTGACCCCCCATGGCTCCTAAGGCAGGGAAGAAGCAGTGAGCTCCAACTACAGAGGAAAAGGACAACTCACATTAGGTGAGTACTGCTCTGTCCCTAGTTAGCTCTGCTACTGTTGTATTCAAACCATAAATCCAAGATGACCATGTTATTCATATTAGGTGGTAAACAGAGAACACAGTGCAAAGCCAAAATGTGATGTGAAATTAGTGGCAACAACTGTTTTTCTCTTCCTTGAGAGGCCAACTGAAAGTTAAATCTTCATGATTCCTAGGAAAACTAAAAGATGGGTTAAATTTACTGCTAGAGGTTTAACAAAAGAAAGGAAGCAACTACAGCCAGATAAGTTTGCCCATGAGGACTGGGCAGCTTGTTGAAGGCTCTTCATATATGAATAGCTTTAAGTTTGTGCAAGGTTTACATTCATCCCAATGACATAAGGTCTGCCTACTTTATGGGTATCAATAATTCAGTGCCAAGCCGGTGACAGTAAAGCATTACTGCAAACATCAACACAAAAGATTTTGAAATCTAGGGCTTGAAAGCTAAACAAAAGTTTACATGTAATTACAAGAAGAGAAAGAAAAATTATGTGTGCTGAAACCAAGTCTCACTGATGACAGAACCAGGTTTAGAACATAATGGAAACATCCAGCATTTAGGCTGCAGCAAGCTGAGTAGTCCACCTGAAGGTGCCCTATCATGCTAGAAGGGAGAGAGTAACGCATTCCTGCATTTCTCAGTGCTGACATGACCCTTCTCAGACTGCAGAGGGGGCAGCTCAGACTCTGGACACTGTCATTCCCCCAGGCATTGAGCACGCCTGGTGCACCCATGTAATCTCAGGATCAGGAAGGCTGGGGCAGAAGGACTGAGGGTTTGAGGCCACCCTGGGCTAAACAAAGGACCCTGTTTCAACAAAGGAACACAACTGTAACTTCTGCATTGGGTCTGTTATTGGGGAAGTGAGATACTTCCTCAAGACTAAGTTGGAGACATTCTGAGTCAGTCATCTGCACAGCAACAAAACCCCACGCTAATAATGCCTTGAATATAAATTTTGGAGAAGTTCATGTTGGCATAGGTATGTCTGAAAGTCTTAAGGCTACATCTTTAGGTGGGCATAAGTGACAGAAACCTATATCCTAGCACCTGGGAGAGGACTGGGAATTTGAGGTCATATTCAGCTACACAATGCGTTTGAGGGTAGTCTGACATTTGAGACCCTACTCCCCAAACCCCTTCCCTAAGAAATCTTCAAGCAGCCTGGCCTGACAGGGCTGGCCTGTAATCCTAGCAGCTCAGGTTCCAGAATATAAACTGAAGGCTAGGCTTACCCACAGAGCAGCTTCATAAGACCCTGTTTCAAAATACAAAACAAACAAACGTACAAAGAGGGCTAAGGTTGTAGCCCAGTGGTAGAGCACTTGCCTAACATACAAACAGGCCCTGGGTTCAATCCTCAGGACTACAGAAACAACAAAGATCTTCCCCAGTGGTGAACCATTTCACCTTTGGCAACATAAAATTCTCCTTTCAGTCTTTTTAATGACCTGAACCATAAGCAATGTTGACCTGGCTTTACGCTGACTTGGAGTCAGGTGACTGAGGAGAGGAGAGTGCCAGGGCCATTGCCCAGTGTCCGCGCTGCTTCTAGAGTCCTGCAAGCGAACCTAAGTTTGACTCAACCCTAACTGAGGCAGTGAGCCCTACTCAGTCATTTTACTTTGTTTTTTTAGATATCTCTTACCTAACTAGGCAGTTATTGTCTGCCATTTACTTGGTAGTTTAATGCACAAGTTTCTTATACTTCCCTCTTTCATTTCAGAAAAAAGAAAAAAAACTGGTTATGCATCTTATTTTCCTTTCAAACATGTCACAAGAAGCCAGATTGAAGATGCAAGATCCACCACTTTCATCCTAGTCCACAGGACAGGGCTACTCTACAGCCTGCTGCAGATGATGGACTTCAATAAAGGGCAGTTATTGAGTACAGGATTCAGACTGTTTTTGTAGAAGTCAAAAGAGCCCTTTGGGATGTTGAGCCACCAAGAAGACTGGAGAGAAACATTGCTCATGTGCTGCTCTCCCAGAGACCTCCCCTCTTCTCCCACCATCTGCAGAAGCCCTCAAGCCAGCCCTCTGCTCTGAGTGTATGTATATCAGATGCCTTAAAGTAGAAACAGTTTTGGTAAATCTTAAATACCTTGAGTACATGGACGGCAACAAAGAGAGATGATAGCTAGCAAATTACTTCCATGAAAAGCCAAATTCTCATTTATTTAACCATGAGTTGGTAGATGGTTAAGTTTTTTTCACAAGTCAAACCCAGAAAGAAAAAAAATATCAAAGAAAATTCAATGTCCCAGGAAAAGCCTTTGTGAGATTTAGTCTCTTAAGACCAAACTGAAAATCTTACTGTAGAGTGTATTGGTTTGTACCTACATTACCAGCACTGGAGACAGAGAGAGGGGGTTAGCTTGAGTTTAAGGTCAGCCTAGCTACTATGAGCTCCAGGACAGCTTGGGCTACATAGTGACATCTTATCTCAAAATAAAAGAAAGAGCCTCCCTTTCTTTTAAAAAGTTAACTGGCCCCCAAGGATGCTGGTTTTTTTTTTTTCCCTCATACCTCAACTCTTCTGAAACCAGCAAGTACCATGTCCAAAAGGAGAGCAGCCCCTCTCACCCTCAAAAGTAACGCATCTCACGCTGGAGCCTCATCTGAGGGGCATCAGTGAGAGGTGCTGCTGGTATGGTAAAGCATGGCTGGTTTCTCCACAACACTCCTAGCTACCTTTTATGCCACAGGGACATCCATTCTAAGCCATGCTGTAGCAAACACCTTGCATTTTTAGGTTCTGGGGTTAAATTTTAAACCTGTATTCAGTTCACATCTAACTATGTTTCAAAAGCTGCACCAAATCTACTAGGCTTTTTTTTAATACTCTTTACTGCATGCTATGTCTATATGCATGCATTTGGATAATAAATATTAAATATGGGAGGGACATATGGAATCCATAAAGTTAAAAATGAAATTAAACTGAACATTAAAAAAAGTACATAATAGCAGGGAAATGAGGAAGGGCAAAAACAAATCTGAGGTAACAATAGTGGCCCCATACCACCAATCTGAAATATCTGTAAAAATTCAGTAAGTTTTTGGAGATTCAAGTAACAATCCATCTGCTCTGAAGTGGCCGGCCTTCTGGAGTCCCTGCTAAGTCTCAGTCCAGAAGTCGGCACTCACACAGTTCCTTATAGATCCTCTTCCGCACTCGAGGCATGTCTTCTTGAGAAAACTGGAAAGGCTGCTCTAGGGCGAGGCACTTGCAGTACTGCAAAAACAAAGAAAACAGAACTCTGTCCCAGAGACGCCCAAACACTCTAAAGCTGCAGGATAACATTTACGGGTCTTGTAAAATCGTGCTGTTATTTTCTGTTGCTTGTTTTTTGAGACAGGGTTTCTCTGTGTAGCACTGGCTCTCCTGGAACTCACTCTGTAGACCAGGCTGGCCTCGAACTCAGAGATCTGCCTGCCTCTGCCTCCTGAGTGCTGGGACTAAAGGTGTGCGCCAGTACATCGGCTTGAAAACCACACTGTTTTAGAGCATTGACTCCCGAACGAGCATCGCCTTCCAGGCTAGGCCTCCTTCCACTCCTCCTAAGTGCAATGTTCTGAGTCTGTACTTACACTTCACAGGGAAAGTAAGTGGAAACTTGAGTTTCCTTATAAATCCATCACTCATGAGGTGTGGGGTGTACAGTGGGGCTACCCTCAAAGGTCTTTGTAAATTTCTGAGTTCATGTGTAATGTCATTTCCCCATAAATACATGCACTTCTCTGTTGCAGCTTACTAGTAACTTCCTGTAATGATCACATCTACAAACACAGAAGCCAGGGTACTGCAACAACAAAGGCAAAGTGTTGCCTTCCCTAAACTGTATGTACATAGGACTACCATTTCTTCTCTCAGAGTAAAACAACCAATTCACATACTGTAATCAATAATATTTACCTGGAGCACAAAGACTCCACAGTCACTGTCATTTTTCTGTTGTGGAATACACTGGAGAGAAAAATAAGATGACCATTAAAATAGACCAAGTTAAAAAAAGAAAAATAGACCAAGTATCTCTTCACATAAGAAACCTGTTTCCACGGGTAAATGAGCAAGAGATGGAAATTCTGTCCCAGACAGCTAGCTGGTCTATACCTCCAATATCCAAATACCTTCTTAAGTGAAGCCTATGGCCACAGGAAAGATCTTTCAAGTGGCAACCACAATTTAAATGTGGGAAATGGGAAAACAAAATTTAAAGAACCATCTTAAAGACCTAGGTGATTAGTTGTGCTGCCAATTCCCTGGCAATGGAAACACGTGGGTGGCCCTGTGGATCCCAAAGCATCTGCTTGGACACCAGCCTCATGCCTCTGCTGCCCTGCATCCCACCCACCCTGACGGACTGCGAGCCAGTGAGGCCGCTCTCCCTTCATCTGTCAAGTGTTTTGTCACAGCAATGAGGAGTAACCGAATAAAGTTCTTTGTAGCCTTCACTTTTAGCTCAGATTATACGATTTTGTTTTATTCTTTGAAATAAATCATAAAGGTGAAGAAATATATTTCCAAAAGAACTGGTTACTGTACCTAAGGCAGGGATATGAAAGACCCTGGAGGGATGTAGAATATCTAAATGTGCTAGATGGATAAAAAGGTAAATCAGACAATTTTTAAAAAAGAAAAAATTTACAAGTTCATTTCTGATGTGAACTAGAATATAGGTTATTAGAAACATAAAATGATGGCTCAATTTTAAAGGTTAGTATTTGGCTCAGTTCAAAGATAAACTAACCTTGATCTTTTGGGCATGGGTTTAACATTTGTTCTAGACCCTGCCTAGAACATTGCCTTAATAATCTAGACAGACTCCTGTATAATCAGATATATTTGTCCCTCTCAGGTCTCTGAGATTGAAGACTAGATAGCTAGAGTCTCAGTTAAATTTTGAGTTGTTTAGGAATTAAGAGGGTGTTCTGGATCTAAGAAGATGTTTTTAAAATTGTGAGGCAAGTTAGTATGAAAGCTGAGTTGGATATAGAACTTTAAACTCATGGAGATGGTTGGATAGTAGAATGTTAAAGTCAGGTGCCAAATACATATGGACTGGACATTGGGAATGTATGCTAAGCTTTATACTTCTCATAACTGTGGCCTAGTTATTTCTGTTGTTTTGTATTGTATTTATTGTTATAAGAGAAAGAGCCATTTGTTGGACTGAAAGGGGGAGTTATTGGGGGGAAAAGATATACCTTAAACTTTAAAAAAAAAAAAAGGAAGGGGATGGAGGGGTTGAGGGGGAAGAGGGTGGGAGGGTGGGACTGGAGTGGGGAGTAGGGAAGGGATTGCGATTGAGATGTAACTTGAATAATAATAAAAAAAATCTAGACAGACCCGAGTTCAAGGACTAGCCTCTATCAATACTTCCAATGTGCAGTTTTCCTGTCTATAAAGATGAGGCTTATCCCTAAAGAACTGCCTGACACACAGGTGGTAAAGGTCAAATGAGATCATTACAAGGAAACAAAACAACTGGGGGAACTAATGTGCCTGGGCACTGTGCTCCACGTAGAGCTGCTTTACCGTCTATGGGACAAACACAGTGGGTCTTAACTATGTTCTTGGAAAGTATTCATCTTGGTCCCTTTGTGGACCCAAATATGCATTTAGCATCTGTCTGAGTCTATATGGACCATATAGAAATTACAACAAGGAGCTGGGCGTGGTGGCGCATGCCTTTAATCCCAGCACTTGGGAGGCAGAGGCAGGCGGATCATTGTGAGTTCAAGGCCAGCCTGGTCTACAAAGAGAGTCCAGGACAGCCAAAGCTGTTACACAGAGAAACCCTGTCTCGAAAAACAAAACAAAACAAAAAAAAAATTACAACAAGGTAAGGTGCCACCCCTCCCACCAAAACACTGTTCTCCACAGAACACCACACGATCACTATCCATATCAAGGGCATGACTGATTGCTACCTGCTGTCAGCAAGTACTGAGAAACTGAGCCTCAAGATGATTAAGTACTGAATAGATTTATTCTGAGTTGCCTAGAGACTCCTGGAGTCTGGCTCTCTTCATCCCAGTCTTCAGACACTGCCAGCAGGACCCACACTTGGATCACTGCCTCCCATGTCCGTGCTGGAGTTTCATTTGCACCTTTGTACATTCTTACCTTTGTAACAGCAGTCTGCCAACCCTGAAGAAATTCAGGTCTATTTTTTTCTCTGGCTTCAGTCAGCAAATACTTTCTTATATTCTGGTTGAAAAAACAAAAAACAAAAAAACCCCACAACATACACGCTGCATTCCATTAGTTGGTGAAAACATGGAACCTGCCCACCCCCAGACAGAACAGAGGAAGAAGCTGTAGTCTGTATAACTGTCGACGTCCGCATTAAAGGGCTTCCACAGCCGGGCATGGTGGTACACGCCTTTAATTCCAGCACTCGGGAGGTAGAGGCAGGCAGATCTCTGTGAGTTCGAGGCCAGCCTGGTCTACAAAGCGAGTCCAGGACAGCCAGAGATACACAGAGAAACCCTGTCTCAAAAAACCAAAAAAATAAATAAAATAAATAAATAAAGGGCTTCCACATGAACCTTATTTCAGAGCTTTCACTCCCACCTTCCTCAAGACTCAGACACTGGATTAGAACATTTTATGAGAGTCATTTGAAAACTTTTATGTAAAGACGGAAGGCATGGCAGAAATCATTAATAACTAAAGTTAAATGAAGAACATTTCAGTTCTCTGTGTCCATTTCTCAGGCCCTTCTCACCCCTTACTCATTTGTAGAGATTCACTTAATTAATATCACAAATATTTTCTCCAAGTCTATCACTTGTCTGCTAACTTTATGATGTAGGTAAATTTTATTTACTTATTTATTTTGTGGTGTTGAGGATTGAACCATGGGCCATGTGTATGGTAAACCTGGACTCTACCACTTAGCCATAACTCTAAATCTGACATAAACACAGGTTTTGTGATACATTTAAATTTATCAAGCTGTTCCTTGGTGGTTTTTTTCTTCTTTTGTGTAAGGCCTTCCCTACGCCATGAATGAATAAAACATCTTCTATATTTTACCCAAGATTTCATGCTTTTCTCTTTTGAGACAGGGTCTTACTATGTAGCCCTCACTGGGCTGGAACTCATAGATCCACCTGTATCTGCCTCCTGAATGCTGGAATTAAAGGCATGGACCACCATGCCCAGCATGTTCATATTTTCTATCTGTTCATATAAATAGTCTAATGCAAGCCTCCATAACTTTTCTAAGCAGCAGCTAATTTTCCCAGTACCATAACTGAACAGTTTGTTTTTCTCAACTTTACTATATACTAAATTCTCTATACACATACACACACACAGGCACACACATTTATTTCTGGATACTTTATGGTGGATGTTCCAATCAATCTACATCCCTAAGCCAATATAAGTAACATTTTAATTATAAAACTTGCATAACATGCCTTGACATCTAATAGATGAGTCTTCCTTCACTGTTCCAGTTAAGTTCATGCACATGAATTCTGCAGTGTGAGTCCTGGGAGAAGCTCATCAGGCCTTTGAAACTTCTGTCAGGGGCTGGGGATGTAGCTCAGTGGGTAAAGTGCTGGCCTCCTATGCACAAAGCCCCCTTCGGCCCCCAGCACCATATGCACACCCCTAACATCCCAGACTTGGGTGGTAAGGGCAGGAAGAGGAGGAGTTCAAAGCTATCCTTGGCTACATAGCAAGCTGAAGGTCAACCTGGGCTATCTTAGACCCAGCATCCACGCCAAACATGCTGTTCTACATCCTAATTCCAGGACTTAGGAGGTGGTAGGCAGGGTGATCATATTCTGATGCCAACATGGGTTACAAAGCAGACCTTCTCTCAAGAAAACAAAACAAAATCTTCTTGGAAAATTGATGAGATGAAAATTTAGTTTTAGACTATAATTTAGTTTGGTGAAAATTGAACTCTTTTTCAACACTGAGTCTGCTTGTTTCTCTAGCTATTCAGATTTCCTGCAAATAATTAAAGCTTTATAGTCTTCACCCTAAAGGCTTTGCATATTTCTTACTACAGTACATCCTGTTACTTTACTAAATAAAATCTTCTTCCCTTTTGTTTTGCTTTTCTGTCCTGTGTAGCCCTGTCTGTCCTGGACTCACTCTGTAGATGAGGCTGGCCTCGAACTCACAGAGATCCGCCTGCCTCTGCCTCCCAAGTGCTGGGGTTAAAGGCGTGCGCCACTGCCTGGCATCAGGCACACTTTTCTAACTGGTGCTTCGTTATACAGAAGAACCAGGAACGCCAATTTGTGCCCCATCTTGTTGTGCTCTTGCTGACATTAGTTGAACTCTACATCTACAGGGTGTGATGGCACACCATTGTAATTCAAGCATTTAAGACCAGTCTGGGCTGTGTAAGATCATGTCTTTACCTCAACTCCAATATTTTATGCCAGCATAATAGTTATTTTGAAGATTTGAGGTAATAGCTCTAAAAGAAATGAAGAAAAATAGTTTCTATCTACATTCAAGCAATTTTTTAAGAAAAGGAAGAAAATGTGTTTTTCTGAATTTTTATGGCATGCCTCTTCAGGTGGCCTCACAGATCTCCAACAGCTCAGCTCCCCTGCTTCTGACAGCTGTGCTCTTGTGATTCTCCAAGCAGCTATTGGCTTCTACTGCTCTGTCTAGAGCTATGGTGTGTCATGGTCAATCACACATTTTTTTTAAAAGATTTATTTACTTATTTTATGTATATGAGTGCTCTATCTCTAAGTACACCTGCAGCCACAAGAGGGCATCAGATCTCATTATAGATGATTATGAGCCACCATGTGGCTGCTGGGAATTGAACTCAGGACCTTTGGAAGAGCACTAGCCTGTGCTCTTAACCACCAAGGCATCTCTCCGGCCCTGTCAATCACAGATTTTTAAAAAATAGGCAGAATATTAACTTACCTCTACACAAAATTTAAAATGAATGCCTTGGGAGTCATAAAATGAAATAATTCGATTGGAGAGTGTCACAGTAATGAGAGACCAGTGGACTTCCAGATGGATAGGAATCAACAGAAGACTCTTTTTAAACAAATCCACCTGATTGAGAGAGGAGAAAGAAATGGAGCTATCACTACAGAACCAGCAATAGTGTTCCTTTATTGACCTTTGATCTGCTAAACATCATAAAATGGGGGAGTGGTAAAGCAGAATTTGAACCTATGTCTTATCTTTTTTTGTTTGTTTTTGTCAGACAGGGTGTCTCTGTGTAGGCCTGGTTGCCCTGGAACTTGCTCTGTAGATGAGGCTAGCCTTGAACTCACAGAGATCCTCCTGCTTCTGCCTCCAGAGTGCTAGGATTAAAGGTGTGCTCTTCACAGATTTGTATACTTCAGACATTACATTTGATATAAAATTATTTCCAAGTCTGGGGTCTGGCTCACTTGGTGAAGTGTGTGTCTCAATCCACAAAGCCCTGGATTGGATCCCAGCACTACAGAAAGCAGACATGTTGCTCACGCTGGCAAAGTTAAATGTCCTGTCCAAGCTGTCCAGCAGGCTAATCGTAATGCTGCAATCATGAACTGGTGTTCCTTCCTTACACTGCATTCTAATGCATACACTCGAGAGTTTATTAGTGTCTTAATTAAGATAAAAAACATTAAACAGTCACTTGAAGGCTCTAGCCTTCACCATAATGTCATTAAATTCTGATCCTCCCAACAAGAGTACCTTACCCATTTCAAATTCAGTACAAAAGGGAAAAGAATACCTTTTTAGTCCATCTCTTCACTCCATTGTAACCTTTGGTCACCAGCTGTCTGTGGAAAAAGCTGTTGAAGAAGTGGACCTAGAACAGACAGCACACAGTCACCCGACCTCACTACGCTGTGCCCACACTCAACTTTACAACATGGAAACAGGAACGAAAAGCTTTTGTTGTTTTATTTTATATTTTTGAGACAGGGTTTCTCTGGGTATCCTTGGTTGTCCTAGAACTCACTCTGTAGACCAAGCTGACCTCGAACTCAGAGATCTACCTGCCTCTGCCTCCTGAGTACTGGGATTAAAGACGCGTGCCATCATGCCGGGCTTTTTAAAATGTTTAAGTACATTGGTATATTTCCTGCATATATGTCTGTTGGAGGGTGTCTGGTCCCCTGGACCTGGAGTTAGAGACAGCTGTGAGCCACTGTGCTAAGAGTTATACATGGTCCTCTGGAAGAATAGTCAGTTCTCTTAACCATCTCTACAGTCCCCCCACCACACCTTTTTTTAAATAAAAAGTTTTGCTGGTTTTTTTTATTAAAAATCTAGGCCTGGCCAGGTGTGGATGAATGCCTTTAATCCTAGCACTCAGGAGAAACAGGCAGGTAGATCTCTGTGAGTTGGAGGCCAGTCTGATCTACATAGTGATATACAGACCAACCAAGGATACATAGAAAGATCCTGTCTCAAAAAAAAGCAAATACAAAAACAAAACCACAAAAATCAAAAATCAAAAATACAAAACAAAACAAATGAGAAGGAAAATCAAGGTTTGGGAAATGTAGCTTAGTTGGAAAAGTGCCTGCTTCATAGGCACAAAACCCTGGATTTAATCCAGGACCACAAAAACTGGGCAGGGCAGCAAACACCCACAATCCTAATGCTCAGGAGGGTCGAAACTCAGTACCACCTTAACTATAGCAGAATTTGAGGTCACTCCAAGCTGCATGAGATCCTCTCAAAAATATAGAAATAGAAGGAGAGAAAGAAAGAAAAAGACAGACAGAAAGAGAAGAAAAAGGAAGGAAGGTAGGTCAAGAGGAAGAAAATACATTATACAGTTAACAGAAGATTCTTGTTTCATTGGCATTATTATTAGCTCGCCTTTAATCCCAGCACTCGGGAGGCAGAGGCAGGTGGATCTCTTTTGAGTTCAAAGCCAGCCTGGTCTACAGAGTGAGTCCAGGACAGCCAGGGCTACACAGAGAAACCCTGTCTCCAAAAAAGAAAAAAAAAAAAAAGGAAAAACATGAGGGTAGGAATTATAAAACTAACCCAATCTGAAGGGTGTGAATTTGGAGATTCACTCCTCTCAGTAACTATGAAAAGACACAATCATTTCTTTTTCTTTCTGTTTTGTTTTTTGAGACAGGGTTTCTCTGTGTATCCCTGGCTGTCCTGGAACTTGCTCTGTAGACCAGGCTGGCCTTGAACTCAGAAATCTGCCTGCCTCTGTCTCCCTGGGGCTGCAATGAAAAGGCGTGCATTATCACTTGTATCTACAATAATTACCTTGGCCAAATGAAACATCCAGTCTTACATGCTTAGACTGCTTGTTTTTAAGCGGTACCTGCTCATCCGAGGTGATACACTAAGGTGTTGCCATTTATTCAGAGCTGGAGACTGACCACAGGCTCTTGTGTACAATAGACAAGACCTCTATGATTAAGCTAGATCTCTAGTCCACGAATTGTCCTCAAGTGTTCCCTCTTATGTTGACTCTCTTCTAGCATAAAACTATCTGTCCCCTTGGTGCCTGTGAATCTCAGGGTGTAGTCACCAGACCACAATAATCACATTACCTGGGAATGGAAAAAAAAAATCAATATTCCCAGGCTCCACCCAAGTTCTAGTAAAGCTGAATGGGTAGGTCACAGCAAGCTACTTTTATATCTTTCAGTAAGTAAAGCAGATTCTTTTAAGAACTACGTGACCAGGCATGGAAGTTCTTGCCTTTAATCCTGGTACTGGAGAAGAGGAGGATCCCAAATCCAAGGCCAATCTGGGATACATAGTTAATGTTATATCCAAAAAAAAAAAGCTAAGAGCCCAGCACGCAGGAGGCAGATACAGGTGGATCTCTGTGAATTTGAGGCAAGCCTGGTTTACATAGTGAGACTCTATCTCAAAAATAAACAAAAGAGCTGAGTGTATTTCAGCAGGGGCAGGAAGGCGGTCTAAAATTCAATGCCAGCTAACCTACAACAGTGAGTTCCAAGCTAGCCAGAGCTTTTAAGACCCTTGGCATAAAAAATCCAAAACAAAGCAATACATAACAAAGAAGCATTCTGATTTTCATTGGAATTAATTAATTAACTGATTTTATTTTTTATTCTCTGGCCTAGAACTCAAGAGATCTGCCTGCCTCTGCCTCCCGGGTGCTGGGATTAAAGGTGTGCACCACCATGCTCAACCATAACTAAACTTTTTTTTTTTTTTTCAAGACAGGGCTTCTCTGTATATCCCTGGCTGTCCTGGACTCACTTTGTAGATTAGACTGGTCTTGAACTCACAGAGATCCGCCTGCCTCTGCCTCTTGAGTGCTGGGGTTAAAGGCACGCGCTACCATATCCGGCGGCAACTGCACTCCTAAGAGAAAGTTAAAGGGCATTATTTCCTACACTAGAGGCAGAAAGATCTCAGTGTCTTCAAAGCCATCCAAGTCTACGTAGCAAGTTCCAAGACAGCCAGAGCTACACAGGGAAAAAGCAGTAAGAAATTAAACTAAATTAAATTATTTAAAGCTTAAAGGGTTTGAATTTAAATCAAATACTAAAGGTTTTTCCTTTTTTTTTTTTTTTTAATACAGGCAGGAGTTCATGTGCACAGTATGCAATAGGGCCAGAGGACACTTTGTGGGAGGTGTTCAGGCCTGCTTTAGCTCTTAGTATAACCAAAGTCATTTTTGTCTTCAGTCTCCATTTTAATTTGTTGTAAGATGAAATTACTCATACTTTGTTACCTTGACACTCTAAAGAGTCCCCAACTACACCTACACTTGGGACCAATCAAATTAAAGATCAGTTGGAAATGCTTTGTCTAGCTAGTCAAAATGATGTAGTGCTGCCCTCCCCTTGCTTCCTGCACCTGGTTACCCAGTTGCTACCTGGATGCAGTCTGTTTACTATACCTGGTTACCTGTTTGTTACCTGGATGTGGTTTTTCTAATAAAAAGCCTGCCTTGGAAACAGACCAATATCACAGTTAGGCTCCAAGATCTCTGTGACCCTGGTCATGCTAGGCCATGACCAGTCGTGGGGTGTGCGTTCAATAAACCATCAATATCTGATGAGATCAGTGACTGAGTGGTTTGTGTGGCTATTCTTGAACTCTAAAGAGTTCAACATTTGGAGGCCTCAGCGAGATTAGACTGTAACATTTGGATGTTCCACCGAGATTTGAACTCTAACATTTGGTGACCCCCCCCCCCGACTGAGATGGCCCCCTACCTTCAATCACCCCTCAGTTTGATAAATGAACGCCACCAATCCTGATTGTTACTGTTTTGCCCAGTTCTCGAGACCCTCAAGATCACCCAGGAGCCAACTCCAAATGCATCAGGGTTGTTTATTCAGAGCTTGGACTCTCAATGCTCATCAACATAGCAGTTTTATTTGAGAGCCCTGAACTCCAACAATATAGGATTTATATAGGGGCTCAAACAAAGAAAAGTATTTCTAGCATAGGATTGGATGACACTTGGACAGACAAATCTGCCTATCCCTAATTGGCTCGTTATTGTTGTCATACCATTATTGGTCAGCCTGACCATCAGAAAGTTTGTTTAGAATTTTTGGGTGCTTTCTCAGAGTGAGCTGTCTGATGATGACTAGGGAACACACCTGGAATGCAAGGTCAGGTTACATTTTGTTGTTGTTCTGGAACTGGAGGTCAGCTCTGAGTCAAACCTAATACAAAATGGAGTCTTTTTTCAACATTGAGTCAGGCTCCACATTATCTGGATATGGTTTATTTCATACACAAACCTGGTTGATACTTGGATATGGGTCTTTATGATAAGTCTGCCTTGGAAGCAGACCAACATCACAGTTAGGCTCTGAGACCTCTGTGACCCTGGTCATGGTGGCTATGACCAGTCTAGGGGTGTGGATTCAATAACCCATCAACATCTGACTGAGATCCATGACTCAGTGGTTTGTGTGGCTCTTCTTGGACAATGGGAGGTTCCACTTAGATTGAACTATAACAGGAGGCATGTGGGTCTCAGGGATTGGACTCAGATTTTCAGGTCTTTGGAGCTAACTTGTTGGCAGCCTCTTAAAAAAAAAAAAAAGACAGCCATGGCCAAGCATGGTGGCACACGCCTTTAATCCCAGCACTCGGGAGGCAGAGGCAAGTGTATCTCTGTGAGTTCGAGGCCAACATGGCTTACAACTGAGTCCAACAGCCAGGACGCTGTTATACAGAGAAACCCTGTCTCAAAAAGGGAGAGGGGAGAGGCGGTTGGAGAGATCGCTCAGTGGTTAAGAGCACTGGTTGCTCTTCCAAAGGACCCAGGTTCAAATCTCAGCATCCTCGTGGCAGTTCACAACTGTCTGTAACTGCTGGGCATGGTGGTGCACACCTTTAATCCCAGCACTCAGGAGGCAGAGGTGGATCTCTGAGTTCAAGGCCAGCCTGGTCCCAGAGCGAGTTCCAGGACAGCCAGTGCTATACTGAGAAACCCTGTCTCGAAAAAAAAAAACAAAACAAACAAAAAACCCCCCAAAAACCCAGCCCACTATGAAGCTCAGGCTGTCTTCTGAGTCATGAAAGCCAGATTGGTCCAGAACTAGCATACACCATGCCTCGCTCGGCTTGCTGAGAGCTAGGGTGACAGGCGTGTGCAGCTACTCGGAAAAACTGAAAATGGAATATTACTTCACATTTCAAAAGAGAATAAAGCTAAGTTTTATTTAGTAAGATTTAGTTACTTTTATTTTATGTGCATGAGTGTTTTGTCTACATTATACTAGTGTGTGTCCATTGCAAACAGAGGTCAGAAGAGGGCATCAGATCTCTTGAAATTGGAGTTACAGACAGTTGTTGTGAATGCTAGGAATTAAACCCAGGTACCCTGGAAAAGCAACCAGTGCCCTTAACCACTGAGCCATCTCTCTAGACCCAAACTAAGTTTTATTTAAAAACTGTAATAACCCCTGTTGAGTGTACCTTAAAAAAAAAAAAAAAAAAGAAAAGTAAGCCCTGTTTAGGTAAAATTAAACACACCCAACTAAACAAGGGAGAAATATGGGCACTGTGATGTTCTTGAGTAAAAAAAAAAAAAAAATTTTTTTTTCTGCTTTTTCCTTTTTTTTTTTTTTTTTGAAACAGGGTTTCATGTAGCCCATGCTGGCCTCAAACTTGCTATGTACACAAGGATGACCTTGAACTTCTGATCCTCCTGCCTCCACCTCCCACCTTTGCTGGGGTAAAAGGTGCTTAAGCAGAAATGATAGAAAATATGGCAAACTCTAATGTGCAATCAAGACATAATCTAACCCACTTAATCTAAAGATACCAAATAATTACATACTGTTTAAAATAAAAAACAAACAACAGTCTTCCTGTGAATAACCCCAGGGCATTCACGAAGAGGAAGTCTCATCTACTTACTTTGTCTGGGACTGCATCCATTATCAGCTCCCCATACATATTAATAACCTATAAAAGAGAGAACCAGCTGATTAATCCTGCGCAATTCATAATATCCCCAGCAGGATGAGTAACACGTTGATAGTAGTGGAGGTAATAAAATCTTGTGTGTAAAGATAAATGGAAGGCCAACCCAGAAGGTAAGTTCTGTCGGCCAACGCCCTGGGCAAGGCTCTACCCTGAGAACCCACAGGCACTAACCTGGTCATTCAACCAGTTCTGACCATCCAGGGTCACCAGATCATCCATTTCCAACATGTGCTTATTGTACAAGATTCGGAAGTTGCACTTTTGATGTCTGGCCCGGTAGTTTGTTATTTCTCTATTGATAAATGGTTTTCTAAAACAGATTGGAAGGAAAAAGTTAAAATGAAATACATTTTATTCAATGGGTAGTTATCTCTTTTCTCTTAAGGAAAAAGTCATTCATAACAGTGAGTTTCTTTAAGGGCTTAACTTTAGTATCACTCACATACCTATTAGAAAAGTCTTCATTAAAGACATCTTTCAATCTCCCAAGGACATCTTTTTCACTGAGTGGGACCAAACTTCCATACTTTTTCATAACCTCATCTAGGAATCCTTACATAAAGGAAAAAGAAAAACATGGGCATTTTTTCAGCAAAGTTGTTTTCCTAACACATATTTACATTTATTGCAGCATAGAGCCATAATCTGTAAAAAGTTACATCATTTTAAAAACCCAGGAGGGTATTTGGGCCTTCCCCATTGTAATCCACGAAGAAATGCTCAGCACTATCGTTTCATATTGAATTTTGTTTTGTTTGTTTCCAGACAAGGTTTCTCTGTAGAACTGCCCTGGCTGTCATGGAACTCTTTTTGTAGACCAGGCTGGGCTCGAACTCAGAGATCCGCCTGCCTCTGCCTCCCTAGTGCAGGGATTAAAGGCGTGTGCCACCATGCCAGGTTTTCATATTGTGTTTTTTTGTAGTTTCAGTTGATCTGAGCAAAAACCTGAGCAAGCAATTAGGGGACAGAAAAAGGGGGTGCCTACATATAATACAGATTGAGTCTCAGTTTCATCAGCCTCCTACATGCTGGGGTTACAAGTGTGTGCCACCATGCCCAGCTCATACAAACTACTGACACACTCAAGAGTTGCTAGTAAAAAGAGTGAGCTCTGAACAGCGGTTAAGAACACTGGCTGCTCTTCCAAAGGACTCAGGTTCAAATCCCAGTATCCTTGTGGCAGTTCACAGCTGTCTGTAATTGCCCAGTGTGCAGGCACATGCCTTTAATCCTAGCACTCAGGAGGCAGATGCAGAGGCAGGCCGAGCCCTGTGAGTTCAAGGGAAAGTCAGGGCTATGCAAAGAAACCCTGTCTTGAAAAACCTTTAAAAAAAAAAAAAAAAGAGTAAAGTGACATTTCCATAGTGTGACCTTGAAGAAGAAATCTTCCCTTTAGGAATCCTAAAATTCCAAGCATAGTGACATACAGGCTCTTGTGGTTGCAGCTACTGGATAGGCAGAGGCTAGGGATCATGCGGGCACAGGAATTCTGGGCTAGCCATTCTTGAATAAGAATGACCCTACAGGCTCATACATTTGAAAGGACTACGAGGTGTGGCCTCGTTAGAGGAAATGTGTCACTGGGGCTAGTTTTTTGAGCTTTCAAAAGCCCACTGTGTCTCTGCCTGCTGGTTGATTTGCAGACCTCTCAGCCTCTTTTCCAGCACATCTGCTTGTATGCTGCCATGCTCCCTTGTCATGATGATAATGGACTAAACCTCTAAAACTGTAAGCCAGCCCCAATTAAATGCTTTCTTTTGTAAGTTATCTTGGTAAGGGTCTCAATAGCAGTAGAAGAGTGACTAAGACACCAGGGAAACATAACAAGATGTTAGATCTTAGACAGAAAGGGGGAGAGGATGAGCCCAAATTATCTGGTTAAATGTCTTTCTCCCCTGCTCCCGGTAGTTAAAGGAGTAATTTTTTTTTAATTGTAAAATTGGTAAGATTGGGGCTGGAGAGATGGCTCAGTGGTTAAGAGCACCGGGTGTTCTTCCAAAGGACCCAGGCTCAAATCCCAACACCCACGTGGCAGTTCACAGCTGTCTGTAATTGCCAGGCGTGGTGGTCCGCGCCTTTAATCCCAGCACTCAGAAAGCAGAAGTAGGCGGATCTCAGTGAGTTCAAGGCTAGCCTGGTCTACATAGGGAGTTACAGGACAGCCAAGGTTATACAGAGAAACCCTGTCTCGAAAAACCAAAAAAAAAAAAAAAGGTAAGATTGTTACCACTGAATTATTGGATTTGATCATTTTGTTTGTGTTTTTGAGACATGGTTTCTGTGTGAGGCCCTAATGGGACTCAAACTCAGAGATCTACTTGCCTCTGCCTCCCCAGTGTTGGGATTAAAGACATGTGCCACCATGCCTGGCTGTAAATAGAATTTCTAAAGAGACCTTTCAGCCTGATTCAAGTCATTTTATATATATATATATATATATATATATATATATATATATATATATATGTATATTTATTTAATGGTCTCAATGATAACCCAATAAGCAAAAGTCCCCAGGAAACAAAACCCAACATTACTACTAAATAGATAACAAAGAAATGGAAGAAGGCTTTAGTGGCTCACAAAGGAAGAAACATGATTTTGGGATGACAATGAAAAGGAAGAGCAGCAGCCTGTCAGGCTGACAATTAAATCTGGACTATGCTAGGGAAACTGTAATCCGCTCCTTCTGTAGGTCCAATCAATGATTTTTGTCAGGCCATTAATTCAGAGTGGAAAGTACTCTGTTGTTGGACAGAGAAGCGCAGATTAAAACCTGTTATCTCCCACCAGAATGGCTCCCAACTTTCTGTAATGCTGGGAAACCAATTCAGGGCCCCAAATATGGTAGACAAACCACAGAATTGCACCCCCAGTCCTTTAATTTTTTCTTATTATATTCATTTATTGTGTATGTGTACAGTGAGGTGCACATGCCAATAGCACACAAATAGAGGACAACATGTGGGAGATGGTTCTCTCCTTCCATAGTGTGAGCTCCAGAGATTGAACTCAGGTTGTCAGGCCTGGTGGCACGTGTCTTTACCTTTACCCACTGAGCCATCTCCCCAGCCCAGCCCTAGTTTTGAGAATCATTATCTCTGATTCTCCTCCCGAGTCTATTTGGAGGTTATAAACTAAGAACAAAGCACATAACATTTTAAAATTTTTATTATTTTATGTGTATGTGTGTCTGCATATATGTCTGTGTACCACATGTATGCCTGATGCCCAAGGAGGTCAGACGAGATCATGAGATCCCCTGGAACTGGAGTCACAGATGGTTGTGAGCTGCCATGTGGGTGCTGGGAACCAAATCTGGGTCCCCTCATGATCATCCAGGGCTGAACCACAGAGCTATTTCTCCAGGCCCAAGAGTAAATACTTTTGCCATATTCCTAGCCTTTATATCTTAATAGTTATCTTGTTTCTACACAGTGGTCTTCTTTCTACATGAAAGAATGGCCCCAAAGGAAGTCAGAAAACCTTAACATGTGGAAAAACTGCATTTAACTGAAAAATTATATATAGGTGGGAAGAGAATATTGATGCTACAAAGTTTTCCTCTGACCTTCACATGGGCATGGTGACATGCACAGCCACACAGAAACATCATGTATGTACATACAATAACAAAATAAAGAGAAAGATTTAAGCCAGGTGTGGTGGCACACGCCTTTAATCCCAGTACTCAGGAGGCAGAGGCAGGCGGATCTCTGTGAGTTCGAGGCCAGCCTGGTCTACAGAGTGAGTTCCTGGAGAGCCACGGCTATTACACAGAGAAACCCTGTCCTGAAAAAAACAAACAAATAAATATTTTAAAAACTGTTTTAAAGTAAACAAGGTTGGCGAGATGGCTCAGAGAATAAGAGAACACAGTATCCTTCAGAGGACCACAATTCAGTTCCCAAAACCCTTACTGGATGGCTCACAATCACCTGTGAATCCAGCTCCGGGGAATCTGATGCCTCTGGTCTTCACACATGTGTGGCATATACTCACACACACACATATATACATGATTAAAAATAAAATTTTTAGCTGGGCATGGTGGCACATGCCTCTAATCCCAGCACTCGGGAGACAGGGGCAGGCATATCTCTGTGAGTTCAAGGCCAGCCTGGTCTACAGAGTGAATCCAGGACAGCCAGGGCTACACAAAGAAACCCTGTCTCAAAAAACAACAAAAAAAGTGCCCAGCACTAACTGGGATATCTACCTCAACCCCTCCGATGCCTAGGAAACACTGAGCAGGAGTAGGTGGAAAGAATGTAAAAGTCACAGGACAGGAAAGAGGGCTGTGAAATGCTGCCCAGTTAGGACTCAGTAGGGCAGCATGGGGGACCATGAAGGGAAGAGGGGAGTGTGCTGGGGGTGCCTGGGGAGAGAAAGTTAAACTTGCATATTACATGATATATTGTATAACATAAGAAGTGGTGGTACACATCTTTTTTTTTTTTTTTTTGGTTTTTTGAGACAGGGTTTCTCTGTGTAACAGCTCTGGCTGTCCTGGACTCACTTTGTAGACCAGGCTTGCCTTGAACTCACAGTGATCCACCTGCCTCTGCCTCCCAAGTGCTGGGATTAAAGGCGTGCGCCACCACGCCCGGCGGTGGTACACATCTTTAATCCCAGCACTTGGGAGGCAGAAGCAGGAGGTTCTCTCTGAGTTCAAGGCCAGTCTGGTCTACAAAGTGAGTCCAGGACAGTCAGAGCTATAGCAAAACCTGACTAAGGGGGGGGGGGGGGCATACACTGTATACATGTATGGAATTGTCAAAGAAATAATAAACAATAAACAATACTCTATTAAAAGAAAAAGCAACAACAACAAAAACTTTAAAATTTCTGTTAAAGCAACAATAAACAATGTGGTATTAAAGAGTATTATATTTGGAGGTGACATCCTTGGCAATTACAGTCAATTTAGCATCTTCATAATTAGACTGACATGGTAGTCCAAGAAAAGATAGCAATGTATTCTGTTTGCTGCTCTATTCTTAGAAAACAGAACACTGGCTGGTATACAGGAGCATCTCATATATTAATAAAGAGAAACAGCTGGGGGGGAAGTGGCACACGCCTTTAATCCCAGCACTCTGGAGGCAGAGGCAGGTGGATCTCTGTGAGTTCGAGGCCAGCCTGCTCTACAAAGCAAGTCAGGATACCCAGCACTATTACACAGAGAAACCCTGACTTGAAAAACAATAAATAAATAAAAAATAAAGAGAAACAACCCAAAAGAAAATAGAGAGAAACCATGCACCAACAAGTTAGTGTCAAACATACCAAAAAAAAAAAAGTCATCAGGCTGGGGAGACAGGTCAGCTGAGAGAACGTCTACCTAGCAGGCACGAGGCTCTGACTTCTATCCGCTGCCCCACATAGATCAAGTGTGGTGGCACCACACCTGTAATGTCACTTGAGAGGATCACAAGTTCACAGTCACCCTCAACTATATGGCAAGTGTGAGACCAGACTGGGCTACCTAAGATTCTGTCTAAGAACAAAGACACCCAATCTTAAAACCAGACAATATAATCTGTAAACCTGGTAAAATTTAAGTTTAAACCAGTTATCCTTGAAAGGTAATTTGACCGTCCTCTTAAAAATTTTAAGTATCGGGGCTGGAGAGATGGCTCAGCGGTTAAGAGCACTGACTGCTCTTCCAGAGGACCCAGGTTCAAATCCCAGCACCCACATGGCAGCTCACACCTGTCTGTAACTCCTGTTTCAAACAATCTGATGAAACACATGTAGTCAAAACACCAATGTACATAAAATAAATAAATTATAAAAAAAATTTAAGAATCAATATTCTTTGGTTTTTGCTTTTGTTTTTTGGTTTTGTTTTGAGACCGGGTTTCTCTGTATATCTTTGCCTGTCCTGAATTTGCTTTGTGGAACAGGCTAGCCTTGAACTCACAGAGATCGGCCTGCCTCTGCCTCCTGAGTGCTGGGATTAAAGGTGTGTGCTACCACACCCACCCCAATATTCTTTTACCAGCAACTTGAATGGTGATTTAACTTACAGAAACAGCTGCGTAAGAGCTCAGTGCACCCTTACAGCAAAATCAATGCAAGTGTTCATCAGCAAACCAAGACCTGAGCTAAGCAACACCCACATAATGGGGCAGCTAAGAGGCATCTCAGGCAATATCTAATGGCTTAAAGGGAAACCATGTGTGGGAGGTAAAGCCAAGTCTTCTGGAAAGGGTAACATACACCACGTGTGGGCCAGAAGTCAGAGGACAACAAATAACAGTGCATACCAGACAGGCAGGTTGAGAGCTGCTCATCATCCACGGGAGAAGCTTTCTGACGGCTCTTGCTGCCTGCCATTTGGTTTTCTACTTTCAGTTCACTGCACACCAAGGGAGCATCCAGTGGACTTTTACAGTATGGATGGTCCAGCAGCTTAGAGCTCAGAATGTTCTGCTTGAGAGAGCCGTCCTCCATCTGGAAGCTCTCATTCTGAGCAGGCTCTTCAGACACAGGCCCATCTACAGTGCTCACAGATCTGTCTGCTCCAGACATCGAGAGTCTCACTCTGTTGTCACTGACAGCACTTGTCCCACTTTCCTGACCCAGAATCACAGCCACTCTTTCGCTTTCTGACGTGAGCATGTTACTAGAAGGATGTTCTGTTAAAGGGATTTTATCAATTTGCTCTGTATACTCCCACTTAGGAGAAGAGGGTGACTGGTCCCAAGTGTATGTGGTGCTGCCATTCTGTTGGTCGGGGAATGTTTGGTCTAAACTATGCTCCTTGTCCAAGAAAGGGCTTTCTTTAGTATGGCCATCAGGCGTGTGAGAGTTCTTTCCCTTCACAACACTGCTGTCCATGTCTGGAAGGTATGGCAGACACCCACAAGGGTCTTTAGGCTCTATGCAAGGGACTGGGCTGCAACTGCCACCCTCAGTGTTATTATCCCTAAGGTTCTCTTGATGGTCCCCAGTGACCTTCTGCACCCAGCTTCGCTGGGCTTTTCTTAGCTTGCGAACTCTGCTTTTCGTTCTGAAGTGCTGGGGTCTGAAGGTCCTGTACCGAAATCTGACCATGGGTAATGTCTCATACATCACGAGAGACTCTTTGGCCCTTCCATGTTGGTTAAGTTGGAACTGTTCTGGAACCAGGGGTCTCCTATTCCTGTGTGGCTCTAGCCCTTGGCAGCAGTCATAACAAACGCGCCTTCTATGTTTGCTCAAAACCACAATCTTGCCACTCTCACCTGGACTTTGGCTCTCCCCATTGAACCTCATGGGAAAGTCTGAAGCTTGTGGGTCTATCCTAGGTTTGTGACCACTGGCCTTACCTAAAACAGTATTTGCTGACAAGCCAGTAACTGCCTTCAGGAGACTTTTCTCTCTGCCGTATTCATGGTCCAAGTTCTTTGCTGAAGACAGTAATTTATCT
This sequence comes from Lophiomys imhausi, assembly GCA_907164525.1. Lineage (NCBI taxonomy): Eukaryota > Metazoa > Chordata > Mammalia > Rodentia > Muridae > Lophiomys > Lophiomys imhausi. Next base: position 875,100 of record CAJQZJ010033117.1, on the reverse strand, counting down.
GCTTGGAGTTTCAGAAAACTTGAGGAAGAAATGAAGTGCTTAGCGTCCTTTCTTTTCACTTTGGTGCACAAAGTACTAACATTTTGAGTAGCCATTCCAGACTTCGTCTTTGAACAAAGTGGTACGTCCTGGAGCCATGTTTTCTGGATGTGACGACCCTTCTTACTGCACTGGAAATGCTTCAACTGCCGATGCCAAACAACTGGCCTTCCCAGCTTAGCTTTCAGAAAGCACAAGTTTTGGGGGAAATAGAATTTCTTAAAGCTTCCAAACCCAGTATTCCATTTCTCAGAAAAGGCTAAGTGTATTCCTTTCTTCCATAGAATTTTCTTCTGTTTTTTCATGTTTCTGATGCATAATGAGAACTGGATGTACCTATAAAACAAAATGTAAAGAAAAGTTAAATTTCCAATGTAGCCGGGCGGTGGTGGCGCACGCCTTTAATCCCAGCACTTGGGAGGCAGAGGCAGGCGGATCTCTATGAGTTCGAGGCCAGCCTGGTCTACAAAGCGAGTCCAGGACAGCCAAGGATATACAGAGAAACCCTGTCTCGAAAAAAACAAAAAAAAAAAAAAAATTTCCAATGTAAGTACAATGTCATAAAGACATAAAGCACTTAAGATCACAAAATGAAAAGTAACGTATGCACTTCAATTTATTCTGTCAGCCATAAAGAAATCCTACGTGATCGAGATTCCCACTGCAAGAACTGGGAAGAAGGAAGACATGAGCAGGTAACTAGGGCCCATTTTCTTTAAAAATGCTTCTGGTGGGGATGATCAAAGAATCATTTCTGGCAAGGTGTGGTCACACATGCCTTCAATGCCAGCATTCGGGAAGCTGAGGCCAGATGGACCTCATGAGTTCCAGACCAGCCTGGTCTACATAGGAAGTTCCAGATCAGCCAGGCTGTATAGTGACACCTTGAAACAAAAAACTTTTCTCAGTATGCACCAATTTTTGTTTGGGGGATTTTTTTAAAAATGTGCCTGAGTATATAGGTGCTTCACTTTAAGTGCCTCCTGCCTGTAGAGGCCAGAAGAGGATGTTGGATCCCCTGGAACTGTAATTATATTTTTGTTTTTTTTTTTTTTTGGTTTTTCGAGACAGGGTTTCTCTGTGTATCCTTGGCTGTCCTGGACTCGAACTCACAGTGATCCGCCTGCCTCTGCCTCCCAAGTGCTGGGATTAAAGGCGTGCGCCACCACCGCCCGGCTTGGAACTGTAATTATGGATGGTTGCGAACTACCATGTGGGTGCTGGAAATTGAACCTGGGTTCTCTGCCAAAGCAACAAGTGCTGAGCCATCTCTTCAGCCATCTGCCTCAGTTTCTAACAGGACACGCAAGGCAAAAAGAATCAGAAGAGAATTTCTGGGTTTTAGTACTCGAGCCACCTTGCCAGCCACAGAATTTCTAGTATTTACTCTGTGTTCTCAATTGTAAAGTAAAAGATAGTAAAGGAAGAGGGACCAAACACCCCTTCAGACAGATTTCATATCTACTTATTTATACCCTGCCCATAGGTGAACAACTTTCAACCAGCAATTTTTTTTAAAGGGAAATATCTTTGGTCCACATGGTCATCAGCCTCAAGGAGAGCAGGCTCCACTCTTACAAGCCATAGTCCAAGTGTTTTAAAGGAACAGGAAGGGCTTCATCAGGTGCTGTCATCCAGTTACACTGGCTCTCCAGTCAATATAAGGACCATAGACAACAAACACTACCCCACACAGAACTTCACGATGGAGGTGAAAGGTGAGCAGGAATGAATGAAAATCAGATAAGAGGCTGGAAGGACAGTCAGTGTCAGCCTAGTATGAGCAGGGCCCTGTGTTCAAAACCCAGCATCAATAAAAAGACATGGTGTGGCCTAGCATGCATAAAGCCCTGGATTCAATCCCAAGCACCACATAAAACCAATCATGAAGTATTGGTTATATATATATAATTATAATTAACTGCAACACTCAAGGAATGAAATACAAAGATCAGAAGTTCAAGGGTCATCAACAGTCTTTCCTAGCTAGGAACCCTTCAAGCTACAACCTACTAGGCAAGATGTGCCCACCGAAGCAACAATGGCACAAAAGTTATGAGGATACCAACCAATTTGCAATGAGAACCAAATCCCACCCACACAGAAGGGTGTGCATGCCTGGCACGATAACCCTGGTCAAAACCCTGTGACTGGGGAGGTGACAAGCCCTGCAAGAAGGAGAGAAAAGCCCTGCCTAGTAGACATGGGATCAAATGCCTTCTGGCTACTTCTGTCTATGTGTAAGTACATGGTGCTGCTCTGAGCCTGGCTCAGAAAAACTTCTGTTTGCATCAGGCAACAGTAAAGCAGTGACTCATAACTGATGGAAGTGGGGTGAATAAGTGACTCTTGAATGCTATCTATATCATACCCCTAAGGCTCAGCGAACACAGAGCAAGAGGCAGCAAAAAGAACTGTGTAAGATAGAATGCTGTGGATGCTGTCTTCTGGATGTGACATGGCTGTTGCACCCACAAACTCACAGCAGTGGTGGTTATCTACTTAGGACCTGTACAAAACTGGGCCCATCAATGTTCCATCACGTATGGAGGAAGAACTAGAGACAATTAAAGGTTACCAGGCGGGGGGATCATATTCCTCAGTAGTGTAGCCACTGGTTAAGTAATCCTTTCTCAAGCAGTAACCTCCAACCGGCAAGCAACTCAATTAAATGTAGCGGGACGCCAGAAAGACAGGAAGGGAACTTGTTGAGAAGGGGACGAGAGAGAGTAATAAGAGAGGAATATAATCAAAGTATACTGTGTGTGTGTTTATGCATATGAACTTGTGAAACAAGTAAATAAAGGAGGGAAGAGGGTACAGGTCACCCATAGCCATATGAGTTCTAGGCCAGCCTGGGATACAGCCTGTTCTCAGAAAGGAAAAGGAAAAACCAGACACATGATTTCAGAAGTTGTATCTCATATTACTTAGTTACTTATTAAAAGTTACTTAGACTCTAGCCACCATTAAAAGGAGAAGAAACACTAGACTACGAACCAGAAACCTATATATACAATATGTAATTTAACTATGCTAAAAACATATTAAGAAAAGTCTCGGCTCTGTGGTGGTGCACACCTTTAATCCCAGCACTCGGGAGGCAGAGGCAGGAAGTTCTCTGAGTTTGAGGCCAGCCTGGTCTACAGAGGTAGTTCCAGGACAGCCAGGACTCTGTTGCACAGAAAAAAAACACCCCCCCCCCCATTAACCAAACACAAAAAAAAAAGAAAAGTTTCCCCATCTCCACTCTCCCACATCCCAACACTCACACACACACACACACACACACACACACACACACACACACAAAATTACCTTTCTATGCATCACTACATGACCCCAGAAAGGCCCCAAATTAGACATAACAAATACCTATGAAGGTTAAGAATATGGATGGAGCTGAAAATGGAAGGTCATCAGAAAGTCTGAACAAGTTCCAACCCCAGGTCCTGCCTCCTACCCTGAGAGAGAACCTGTTCCCTTTCTTGCTGAGGATGAATCAGGAGAGTCAGTCACACCAATAGGAAAGCACAGAACAGGGCAAGCTGAGATTAATGAGTACATGTCCTGAACTGGCCCTCTCACCATCACCTTGTAAGGAAATACTGCTAATGCGAACCATTCCTTCAGGATGAGAGAAGTCATTTAAAGAGAAAAGGTCATAGGTATTAATGCTCCCCCAAAAGGCTGAACAATTACTCTCCACTGGACTCTGAAGACAAAGAAATATATTAGGCACTAGATCCTAATTATACCACCTTTCTTCCCCAAAAGTGGGAGTTTACTCTCTACAAAGGATAAACTAGATGCACTTTGAGAACAGATTGAAGGAAACCAATAAAGTTGATGAGACTTTTTTTTTGGTTTGTCAAGATAGGGTTTCTCTGCATATCCTTGGCTGTTCTGGAATTCACTTTATAAACCGGGCTGGCCACAAACTCAGAGATCCACCTGCCTCTGCCTCCCAAGTGCTGGTATCAAAGGTGTGTGCCACCACCACCTGGTGAAACATGCTTAAAAAATAAAAAAAAAAAAATCTATCCTCTGAGATTGTGGCAATCTGATTCATCCTCCAGAAAAGTTGGTTAGTCTTTAAGAAAATTTCATAAGCTTACACACAGATATTCCCCCATAAATGGCCTTGTATGCCCACAATGTATTCAAATTTGACAAGTCTCATGTATTCATGATTTCCCATTGTGTCTTAGTGGACATTCCATCTGGTTTGGTATTGGAGGCTAACTCAGAGCCTCTCATACAGGGTAAAGATGTTCACCCACTGTGCTACACCTGCAGCCCCATTCTTAAAAACCACTAAACAACCACCAGGTGTAGTGGCGCACGCCTTTAATCCCAGCACCCGGGAGGCAGAGGCGGGTGGATCTCTGTAAGTTCAAGGCCAGCCTGGTCTACAGAGTTCTGGAACAGCCAGATACATAGTGAGACCCTGTCTAAAAGGAAAAAAAAAAAAAAGACTCAACTACCAAGAATCAGCAGACCTGTGAGGATGGAAGGTAAAGCAGAACAATGTTACAATGGGTAGAAGCTCTACTGCCCTTGCAGAGGACCCAGGTTTGTTTCCCAGGACCACGTGATGGCTCACAATCCCATGTAACTCCAGTTCCAGAGCGTGCAATACCCCTTTCTCATGTCCGAAAGCGTATGCACATGTGTGATGTACATACGATCAGGCACATACACTTAAAATAATTTTAAGTAATAATTAAAAAAGAAAAAGCAAGCAAACAAAAACCCTGTAACTGACTCACAACAAACTAAAAAAGAGTCAAGACGCCACTGCCCCCTACAGCCCCAGGACTCAGAAGGTAAGTGTAGAACTAGGAGTGTGCCTGGGCACATCAGAAGGTAAATGTGGAGGAACTAGGTGTGTGCCTGGGCACATCAGAAGGTAAATGTGGAACTAGGAGTGTGCC
>CAJQZJ010033117.1:836470-855191 GCA_907164525.1 Lophiomys imhausi | reverse complement strand
TATGTATGTATGTGCACTGGTGTTTGGTCTGCAGGTTCATCTGTAGAGGGTGTCCGATCTTCTGCAAATGGAGTTACAGACAGTTGTGAGCTGCCATGTGGTTTCTGGGAATTGAACCCAGGAACTCTAGAAGAGCAGCTAGTACTCTTAACTGCTAAATCCATCTCTCCAGCTGCCCCCCCCACCTTTTTTCCAGCACAGGTTCCCTGTGTAGCAGTGGCTTCCCTGGAGCTCACTCTGTCCATCAGGCTGTTTGCTCTCTGCCTCCCAGAACGTTGAGATTAAAGGTGTGCACCACCACCACCTGGCTGAAAACCTGTTAAGACTTTTAAATATTTATGCTTTAATGCTATTCTGACAAAAACTATGAATTTAAGAAAAGAAAATGGACATGAAAGTTTATTTCTAGCCCTGAAAGAACAAAATTATTCAGTCATCAAATACAGTAGTTAATAGCAAAGTACAATTAATTATGTTGGATTAAATTAAAAATAGAAGGCAATATAAAATTTGAAAACAAAACAGAAACAGCCTATTTTTACTCAACTTCTACCTACCAAAACAAGAAAAGCAAAAATAAATAAAAAAGTGACTACATTCCAATTAAATATTTTGAAATTCAACCAATTGTTTGTTTTTCCTGACACAGAATAGACGTGTTTGACAAGGTTGCCATACATTTTCTTCTGCTCTTTGGGTAGCGCAGAGCAGTGAAAGAGAGAGTTCGTTCAAGGCCAGGTCAGTGCTTGAGTCTGCTCCATAACCCCAACATCACCCTGCATGTCTGCCAGAGTGGCCAGCGGATGTACTGACAAGAGGGGCAAAGTGACTTCCTATACACATGCTGCACAGAGACAACCTAAGTATCTGTCACAGCAACAGTGGTGACAGACCAATCTGTATTGTATAGTGCTATGAGATTCTATTTGAAAAACCAAAAAGAAATATTTAACTAGATTTTGGCAATATTTTTTTAAAATTTGAAATTATACAATACTATTGAATAGTGGCCTAGATACTTTTTTTTTTTAGTTTGTTTATTACTTCAAGTTACATCTTCATCACAGTCCCCTCCCTTCACCCCGATACTTTGTTTTTAGTGGAGCTAGGGATCAAGCTTGGGGCTTTGTGTACAATAGACAAGTGATTTACCACTGAGCTGCACCTCTAGTCCCAATAACTACAGCTGAAACTACATTAGAAAAAGTTTAATGGCGATGCACCTTTAATTCCACTACTTGAGAGGCAGAGGCAGGTGGATCCCTATGAGTTCCAGGCCAGTCTCATCTACATGAGTACTAAGCTAGCCGGGATGTGAGATCTTGCCTCAAAAAGAAATAGAAAACAATTCATTTATGAGACTGTGTGTGAACACAGTGGCCAGAAGACAGCTTGCAGGAATCAGTGATGTCCTTCCAGCCTGTGAGTCCCAGATCAGACTCTAGTGGCTAGGTTCAGCAGAAAATGCCTTTGCGCACTGCTCACTGGCCCTGTAACATTTTGACAACTTACTGACTACAGATCTCAGTATACTTCTAAGATTTTCATATTCAAAACCAGATGTAGACTGTTTAAACACCTGCCCTCTAGCTCTAACTATGGTTTGATAAGGTTTAAAGCATTCTGCAAGAACACAGTATATACACATGAGCCCATAAAGAGACACTTCCAGGCAGCTTCCAGCTGCCCGTCAAGGCATGGTGTGTTCAGGACTGGAGTCACTAGGCACATCTCAGGCAGTTCCATGTCTCATGTTAGAGGGCATGTATTAGCAACAGTACTCCCACTTTGTTCAGGACCTCAACACACAAGGGCAGAGCTGTGCCAGGCATGGTGTGGCACGCTGCAGTCACCCCACTTTTCACTGTTCTGGGCAGGACAAGGTGTTCTGTAAACACCTCCTCTGCAGCACAAGAACAAGAGAAGATACTTTTGGGGCCACCCAAAGTCTGTAAGGCAAAAGTTCCTAACGACACAAGAGGACTACTAAAGAAGGCTCCAATGGGATCTTACTCTACGAGATGACAAAAGAGAGGGAATACAGAAGGCAATTATTTAAAAAAAAAAAGTGAATCTCAATTCATACAATTGTCTTTCAACAGGATCCCAACATTTTAATTTAAAATTAACTAATAAATCACAATTCTATATTGCTTTAAAGATTATTTTGTTTAAAAAGACACATCTCAAAATTAACCATTACTATTAACTATTACAGGTTAGTTTATCCAGGTCAGGAGAGAATAAACAACAGTGCAGCTCCCTTAACCTTGGAGTCAGGTTTGAATGACAAAGTCCGTCGCCAGCAATGGACATGCAAATAACCATCCAGGAAACTGTAAAAACAAACCCCAAACCACTTCTGTTGAGAGGAAAGCCCTTGTGGAGTCCCAGTGTAAGGCGGGGTAGTGGCATGTGTCCCACGTGGTCTCTATGACCTAAGATGGAGTGCCTTCTTGAGCAGTCACGAGACAACCAGTTCCACCATCTATCTAGCTGTCGGCAGCATGGTCATCACAATCTATCCAGACAATTGTCTACACAGTGCTCACGTCCTGAACTCAAGAGGCAGTGCAGCTTCCTACCAGAAATAAACCAGTTTGTTTTTGTGTGAAAGTTGTAGAAGGACAAACATAGTCCAGAGGAAAATGAAGTCACATGGAAAACAGGCCATTAAGTGCTCTAGATGGTGAATTTCACTGAAAACCTTTCTGTTACCAAATCCTTATCGATCTCTTCTTATCCCCATATCTTAATGGGAACAACAGAAAATGAAACCCCACCCCTTTCTCCAAATACCCTCAAAGCAAACTTAATCATTCATGATTGGTACTATGCAGAATGGCAAGCATGTGTCAAGTTCTTTGAAAGGGGATGGTGGGGACAAACCTGAACCAACCACAGAGATTTCTTTTCTGTGGCTGCAGGAACATAGAATAGACAATAATACTTCCTCCACAGGCAGAACATCAAAGCAGTAAGGAGAAGCAGAGAAGAGGAAAAAGGGGGGGGGGCAGCTATAGCTAATGCAACAGGTCACAGACCTTTATTAAATCTTTAAAATAAAAGTATTGCTATTGATACGTACATTGCAGTTTTCTTTCTCCAGTTTTTTTTTTTTTTGCAATGAATACCCTACTCTTTTGGAAAAACAGAAGCTAAAGTACCCGACACCTCAAATGATCCATCAAGTACTTTGCCATTTCATCTCTCAAAGACAGTAAAGCACTGATAATGGGTTGGGAACACTAAATCAGATGAACCTTTACAGTTTACTGCCGTAAACTTCACCTCTACAGTTTACTGCTGTAAACTTCACCTCTACAGTATTGACAGTTCATTATTACAACTAGCCTAGAGCTCACCAAGGCTCATTCAAATCTCACTTGGTTTCTGCTAGTCCCAAATATTTTTCCTTTTACATAGAAAAAAGTCCTTAACTTTTAAACTATGAAAATTCAATGGTTATTACTTGCCCTCGAGGGTGGAGGGGTATGCGAAATAAGGGTTGATTCAAACAAAAACGACACGTAAAATCGCAACATATATAGACACTCATTTCCAATGGAACAGAAGGGAAGGGAAGCGGCACCAGAGTCATAAAACCCGAGTGAACAGGCGCAAGTCACTTTGGTTCCTAAGGCCAAATCTGAGGAGAAATAGGCAGAAAAGAAGACGAACTGGTAAGAACATACAGTCAGTGGGATTTTTCTCTATCAATGATTTAGTTATAAATATAGATTATTAGTCCTCTTTCTATACATGTAACAAATGTCAAACTCACTACCATGGATTTTCTAAAGTTGACTCTTTCACATTTGTTAAAAAAAGGTATAAATCACATACTTTCCCCTTTCAGTTTAAGCTCTGAACTGAAATACTACATGTAGAACAGCTGTCCTAACTTCTATAAAAAGTTAAAACATGTCAAGCTCCTTTGCCAATATGAAGAGCTACATACTTTCTATCACATCTGCCTTGAATTTAGGCATGAGAAAAACTGAAAGCAACAACTCAAAAGTAACAGATCAGAGGAAGGTTGGTTACGAAGGAGAGAGAAGACCAGCAGATGAAATACTCAGAAAAACTTGAATCTGACACCGAGTATGGAAAACACCCCAAAGGAGACAAGGAACAGGATCTACTGTAGAGAGTCGTCAGAACAGTATGCAAACGTCAAGCGCTGTCCGCTGGAGGAAGGCTAGCAACGCACTCCACATTCCTTTTGGACCCTAAAGCAGGGGCTTATCTCAAAGTCATAACTCTTACTGCAGTTTTCTCTTGGTCATCTTTAGAAAATAGTAGTTTGCTTGTTTTTCTCCATGTGATGCGGACTGTCTCTTTGCACCCCCAGAGTAACAATTCCATGTACTAAACGACTTCTTCCAGAAAATGAATGCAAGAACGTGAGGCCCAGCGATGATGCTAGCGGTTACTCTTCATTGCTTCTTTAGCTGCCAGGATCAGGGGCGTCAAGCTAGATAGTGGCTTGGCCAGTTTCAAGAAGGGATGCTGCGAAGTGGAGAGAAGAAAGCAAGCTCAGGAGTATTATGACTCAGAAACTGAAGCCCACAAATTGGTCATCATCCAATACACTACACGTGCACATTGATTCCTAAAATTCACACACAGCAAGCAGACTTGTTTAGTGCAGTGTTTGAGTTTGTGTGCAAGTGTGGAGGCCACAGGTTGGTGTCAGGAACTCTCCTCTATCACGAGTCTCCTTGTTTTCTGATAGTCTCTCATTGACCCTGGTGTCCACTGATTTCCTAGGCTGGTCAGCAAGCTCCAGGGATCTGTCTGTGTCTCTGTCTTTCCTCAGCAGTAGGGTTTATAGATACACAGAGCCACATTTAGCTGCTTATGTGGGTGCTGGGATCCTGTACACTCTTAGTTCTCCCTCACTCCTGGGAAGCAGGCATGTTATCAAATGAGGCATCTCCCCAGCCCTAGTTTTAGCTTTTTGAGCTAAGGTCTTACACCATGTAGCTAAAACTGGCCTCAAACTCACAGCAAACTTTTTGCCTACTACCTAAGAAACTACTCTCTTTTTCTCTCTCCCCTCCTCTTCACTTTTCAGTTTTTTGGGACAAGGTTTCTCTGTGTAGCCCTGGCTGTTCTTGAACTCAGAAGTCTCTGAGTGCTGGGATTAAAGGCATGCACCATCATACCTGGGTTCTTTTTATTTCCTTAAATTATATTTATTTAGTTTGTGAATGTGTTATGTGGGGAAGGGTGTTCTAGAGATGGAACTTAGGCATTCAGGCTTGGTGGCAAGTACTTTCATCCAGAGAGCCATTTAACCAACTCCCAATAAGTTTTCCTAACTGTCTAGCATCTACAGATTTAAGGTGCCAGAGATAAGCTCAGAAGGCAGAGTGCTTGCCTTATATGTATAAAGCCCTAGGTTCAGTCCCTAACACTATATAGGCAGGAGACTCAAGATCATTCTCTATCTTTAACCACCTTAGTGAGCTATAGGCCAGCCTGGGTCACATATAATAAATGAATGGAGAAAAAAAATAGCTCTTCAGAGTTAAGACTCATAAACATACACACGACAGCACTGAACAGGTCCAAGAGTGGATTGACTGAAGAAACTTACTGCTTTGGTAAAAAAAAATTTATGCAATTAAAAATTCTTTTTTAAGGATTGAAGAGATGGTTCATCTGGTAAAGGGACTTGCTGACAAGTCTGATGACCTGCAACCAATCCCTGAGACCTACTTGGTGGAGAAAGAGAACCAACTCTTATTTTGTTTGTTTTTGTTTTTTGTTTTGTTTTGGAGAACCGACTCTTACAAGTTTCCTCCATGCATGTCTATGTGCACACACATGTACTCAGTTGAATATTTAAACAAACTTTACTGACAGAAATGAAAGCGTAAAGTGCAGCAGCGGCGGGACTCTCAGCAAGCAAATAGGGAAAAGGAAACACCAGCACTATGAAGCTCACCCTCAAAAGTCACTTTCACTCAACTCACCTGCAACAGTTCTTTGGCTGAACCCCTTTTCTCCACATCCATTTCCAAACACCGATTTAAGAAATCCCGAAATATTGGGGAAAGTTTCTCTGGATTCTGAAGCTCAGGAGTTCCGTTTGTGGCTATCAGGTATAAGGCCTAAAAATAGAACATTTTGGCATGTTAAGGTCACTCACAAAACAGCAGTGCACCGAGTCTCACACTCTGGCCTGTCACCCTATGCTCTCCAGTGGCAGCTTTTCTCTTTCCCACGACTCGGGGACTAGAGAGGGCAAGGACCTTTGGCTCCTCACTGCTCTTGGAGCCCTTCACCACCCACCCCTAACTCATGCTGTGGATGTACCTAGATCTTTTCTTGTTTCAATACAAGGAAGGCCAGGTGACTCCTCACCCTGTCACTACAGCTCTTTGCACTGTGGTCTCTAAGGTCCCTCCTGTCCTAATCTGAGTAGCCACAAAGAAACATGTCACGTCCCCTGATCCCCTCTGATGTTTCCTCAGACACATGGTTATGGGGCACCCTCCCTTCATCAGGACTAGTAACTGATGTGCCCCACCGTTCATCTCAGAGTGCCCCACACCATCGACTCTGCGACGACCTCAGGTCCCGCTGACCTTTGCGGTGCTCATCATTCCCTTGGCATGTGTGGTGTGCGTAGTGGGGACAGAGCCCAGGGCCTTGTGCTTGGGCCTCACTGCTGGCTCACCACTGCTTTGGCTGCTTTACTGCATGGAACTCATGTGGCTGAATATGGTTAAAGCTCCGTCACTTCCTCCTAGTCTATGCAGCTGAGTATGCTGACAGAAAGGGCAGAACCATTAAACTTGACGCCTGCTTAAACGGGGTATGGAATCCCAGTATTCCAGGGGCAGAGGCAGAAGAACTACTTGGCCTATGAACAGCAAGTTGTAGGCCAGGCAGGGCTTCACAGTGCCTCCCACTCCCACCCCCAACCAAAATAAGGGCAAACTACTACTCACTACCTTGTATAGGCTTAGTGCTTCCAACAACCAAAAAAGATTCCCCTACTCCATTAATTCTTTTTTGGGGGGAGGGGGTGTTCAAGACAGGGTTTCTCTGTGTAACAGCCCTGGCTGTCCTGGAACTCACTCTGTATACCAACCTGGCCTCAAACTCATAGAGATCTGGAGATCTGCCTGCCTCTGCCTCTGAGTGCTGGGATTAAAGGTGTGAGCCACCACCAGCTGGCGATTCTCCTTTTCTTATTCCAGGTACATTTCATTTCTCATGACTAGTCTGACATTAAGATCAGTGAAGAGGGCACTATTTTCATTGTAGTACAGCAAAGGTCCACGCTAGAAAATAACACCTCTATCACTCCATCTCTCTCTTTAAATTTTTAATTATTTTATTCCTTATGTATGGTTGCTTTGCCTGGATGTGTGTCTGTACATCATGTGTAGTGCCTGTGGAAGCCAGAAGAGGATGTTGAATCTCTTAGAAGTAGAGTTACAAATGGTTGTGAACTGCCATGTGAATGCTGGGAACCTAATCCAGGTCCTCTGCAAGAGCAGCCAGTGTGCTCCTGAGTGCTGAGCCCTCCTCTCCAGGTCTCTTAAGACAGCGTCTTGGCTTTGTAGCTCTAGTTGGGCTGGCCCTCACTATGTAGCTAAGACTAGTTTCAAACGTATCCTTTTCCTCCCGCCTCCACCTCTTGGTGCTGCCTTACAGGCCTGAGCGCCTGTCAGGAAATGCAAAGGAAGGAGAGAGCAGTAAAAGCTCTTCCCTTCAGCTGAGGGACACTCATCTCAGCCTACTCTTTGTGTGAATACAGGCTTTAACATTACCATTTAGGCATTTTATCTCAGAAATCTAACCTTTCCTCTGTCCTGGCAACATAGGGGCCAAGGGTCATGGGTGATAACCTTCCTGCTATACTCAGGGTACCTAACTGTGTAGGAAAAGCCTCCCAGTGAGCTGCAGCTCAACTGACAGAGTGCTCAATCAGCATGATGGATGCCATGGGCTCAGTTCTCAGCACATGTGCACTTCCAGTACTTGGGAGGTAGAGGCAGGAGAATCAGAAACTTAAGGCCATCTTCAGCTACAAAACACTCACCAACACTGTAACAACAACAACAACGGCCCCCAAAACAAACAAACAAACAAAACAAAAAAACCCAACACGTAGTGAGGGTACTTCTGTAGAAAGGTGATTACATTCACACACACAAAAACTATGTAACTCACTACCCCAAATCTACAGACTTTGATAGAGAGAAAAAGAGAGATTAGATTTTGCCAATCATATTCTGAATTCTTGTACAGTGGTTGACATAGCAAGTACAAACTATGTTTTGAAGAAAAGTATTTTTTCTTGGGCCTGAGTGATGGCTCCAGGCATTTGCTGCCAAGGCTGACAACTTGGGCTAAGCCCTAGAACCCACACGGTACAGGGGAGAGACCATCCCCACAAACTGTCCTCTGACCTCCACGCATGTGCAACACATATGTGCAAAACCTTTCTTAAGAACAAAGTTTTTTTTTACAGTAAGACTATTATTTTATTGCTCCTACCCGTAAAGGATTTTCATTGAGGTATGGAGGCTCTCCTTCAACCATCTCGATAGCCATGATGCCCAGAGACCATATGTCAACTTTGGGGCCATAGGCTTTCCGTGTAACCACCTCTGGTGCCATCCAGTACGGTGTTCCAACCATAGTACTGCGTTTGCTCTGTTCAGGGGTGATCTGGGCACAGAAGCCAAAATCAGCTACAAAATAAAGCAAAGCACACAGTTAATGGCTTCAAGGGATGCCTCCATCACAGTTGCTTCAGTAGTCACGGCTGTACTTCAACCATGCACACTCTTCTTTGTGATGAATTTAACATAAACCAAAGCAGGGGAAGTTTAAAATTTTGAAATAACTTTCACATTTACTTTTGACAACAACAGAATTTATCAGGTCTTCTTCTTTTGAATAACTAATTCTATTCTAAAGAGTTAAAGTCGAAAGAGGTCTAAAAGTTATCCAAGGTGGACAATAAAACCAAAATGCAGTGATTAAATCTGGCATTGTTCAGACATGGAAACTACATTTCTTTTTTTGTTGTTTTTTTTAAAGTTTTTCAAGACAAGGTTTCTCTGTGTAGCCCTGGCTGTCCTGGAACTCACTCTGATCCGCCTGCCTCTGCCTCCCAAGTTCTGGGATTAAAGGCATGCGCCACCACCACCCGGCTAAATACTTTCTTTTAACATCTATTTTGTGTATGTAGTGTGCATGTGTTAAGTTTGGAGGACAATTTTCAAAAGTTCATTTACTTTCACCGTGTGGGTTCTGGGAGCTGAACTCAGGTTGTCAGGATTGATACAAACACTTTCACTGGCTAAACCACCTGGTCAGCAGGAACTTACATTTCACCAAAGCTCAAATCACTATGCAACCAATTTAGCAGAAGGCCTAGAAAAAGACCACACTTAACTGCAACTGATAGGTGTTCCAACTATCTCATTCACATTCAAGGAACAAGGGGCCTACTGTAGTACCTGATGCTAAGCTGTCTGGAATAAGGATTTACAATTTTTTCTTTCCTTCTGCTGTTAAACCCATTTAATTCATTTTATATTTTATTCAGACAGGGTTTCATGCAGCCTAGGCTGGCTCTGAACTCAAGATGTAGTCAAGAATGACCCTGAAGGCACATGCCTTTTTTTTTTTTTTTTCTTCCCCCAAGACAGGGTTTCTCTGTGTATCTCTGTCCTGGACTCAATTGGCAGAGCAGGCTATCCTCGAACTCATAGAGATCCACCCGCCCCCCCCCCACACACCTAAGTAATGTGATTAAAAGCATGTGCCACCACCATGCCCGGCAATTACAGACAGCTGTGAACTGCCATGTAGGTGCTGGGATTTATACCTGGATCCTTCCAAAGAGCAGTCAGTGCCTTTAACCTCTAAGCCGTTTCTCCAGCCCCAAATTATTTATCTTTATTTTATGTGCATTGGTGTTTTGACTGCATGTATGTCTGAGTGAGGGTTAACACCTCTGTATCCTCTGGAATAGGAGTTACAGACAGTTGTGAGCTGCTGTATGTGACCTGGGGACCTGGGAACCAAACCTGGGTCCTCTCAAGAGCAGTCAGTGCCCTTAACCGCTGAGCCATCTCTCCAGCCCGGCACATGCCTTTAATCCCAGCAGTTGATAGGGAGGAAGAGGCAGGGGCAGGTGAATTTCTGTGAGTTTGAGGCTAGCCTCAAATTTTGAAATTGGAGAACTCTTAGGTCTTAATGAGTCCTCCAGAGTATAGAGTTGGCACTGTAGGATTATGGCTCCAGAGTAAAAAAAGTCTGGCTGTTTCATGACCTTCCTGTGTCTGAAGGATAAGACCTTAGGAAAAGGAGACTTTTTTTTCCATGTCACCCCCTGAGGTCAAGGTCACACAGTCTTCCTCTGATTAGACTATCTCCACAAAATCCTAAGAGGGTGAAAGGAAATCTGAGAAAAATACTCCAATTACAGATACCCAGTCATGATTCTGGTAGCCCAGACATCGGTCCTCTGCATATTACTTAGTTTTATTTTAATCTTCAAAATTAATTGCCAGCATTATTTTCCTTATTGTACATCTGTAAAACCAGATAAAGCCGGGTGTGATGGCGCATGCCTTTAATCCCAGCACTTGGGAGGCAGAGGCAGGTGGATTTCTGTGAGTTCAAGGCCAACCTGGTCTACAAAGTGAGTCCAGGGCAGCCAAGGATACACAGAGAAACCCTGTCTTGAAAAACCAAAAAACCAAAACCAAAACAAAACCAAAAAAGAGACCAAGTAACTTACTTAAAATACTCATCAAGTAGTAACAGACTGCTATGAACCTAAGTTGCCTAGTTCACATTGCTCATTTAACAAGAACCCACCCTTCACACATCAATTAATTATTGATATTAACAAAACATCACTTCATTGCTACTCACTAAGTTTAACCGAGCCTTCCATTCCCAAAAGCACGTTGTCACTTTTGATGTCTCTGTGGATCACTTGATTAGCATGTAGAAACTCCAACGCCTGTAAACACTGAACAGAGAAAACACCTATCAATGAAATAGCCCCAAAGAGTCTAAGAGCGGTCACATATAGGTACAAGGGCCCAAGTAATGCTCTGTCTTTAGGAGACCCTCCAAGATTTAATGTGTGTAGAGAAAAGATATCCTCCCATCTGCAAGGTTAAGAAAAACAAACAAGGGGCTGGAGAGATGGCTCAGTAGTTAAGAGTACTGGCTAATCCTCCAGAGGACCTGGGTTCAATTCTCAGCACCCACAAGGTGGTTCATAGCTGTTTGTAACTCCACTTCCAGGGGATCTCACACCTTCACACAGACATATATGCAAGCAAAATATCAATGTACATAAAAATAAATTATTTTTAAAAAGATTATTTAAAAAAAAAGAAAACAAACAAAAGTCACAACTTTGTCTAGGCATGAAACAACATGCCTGTATTCTCAGCACTGGGAAGCTGAAGAAGGAGACTAGAGAGCTTGAGGATAGCCCAAGTTAGGCTGTACAAAGCAACACTGCTAAAAAAAGAAAGAAAGAAAGAAATTAAGAAAGAGAAAAAGAAAAGGAAAGGAAAGGAAAAAAAAAAAAAGGAGCCCGGTGATGGTGGCACACGCCTTTAATCCCAGTACTCTGGGAGGCAGAAGCAGGAGGATCTCATTGAATTTGAGGGCAGCCTGATCTACAAGTTCTGGGACAGCTAGGGCTACTAGAGAGAAAACCTGTCTGGAAAAATTAACCAAGCAAACAAACAAAAAACCCCAATATTTTCTTTCACTGTCTGCCTTTGAACTCTCCTGTGTAACAGAGAATGATCGGAACTCCTGATCCTCCTGCCTCAGCTTCCACAGTGCTAGGAGTAACGGATGGGCTCCTATCCCAGGTTCATTAAATAATGCCTCATTTATTTTCTTGGCCACTGCTTTCTGGGGGAAGGTAAGTTTTTTTCTCTACCCAGGCTGGCTTGGAGCTCCCAGTAATCCTGTGCTTCAGGCTCAGTTACAAGTCATTGGACCTGGAGATTCTTTTTATCCCCTTCATTTCTGAAAAACACTTTATCTTTAATTATGTGTGGGAAGGGTAGTTTTGCATATGAGTTCAGTGCTTTCAGAGGCCAAAGAGGAAACAGGATCCCTGGAGCTGGAGTTCCAGGCAGCTGGAAGTGGCCAGATGTGGGAGCCAAACTCTGGTCCTCTGCAAGAGCGGGAAGCACTCTTAACCACTGAGCTGTCGTCCCAAGCTTCACTTCCACTGACTTTCAAAACTTAGCTTTCAGTGGCTTCATTTAGTGCCTGGACTTGCCTTTTCAGGGTTAAGTGCACTTGGTAAATATACACAGGTTCTTGAGAAATCATCTCACCTTAGTGGACTTGTGACCAAGCACAGGGTGGGTGCACACCTTTAATGCCAGACTCAGGAGCATTTTTGTGAGGCCAGCCAGAGGTACATAGTGAGACCTTGGCACACAGACACACAAAGAATAAATTTCTGATTATTCCCACTAGAACCCGAGATAAAGCCACAGAAAAGTAGGTAAGATGGGTAGTTTGGGGTACACAGATGCACGTCCTCATACTTTCACAGTGGATTTCATATCAAAGTATATCCACAGCCTGATGAAAGAAGAGGGCTGGTGCCAGGACTCAATCTCACCACACGAGCATGCCTGAGGCTTTGGGGTTCAATGTCAGCACCACAAAAACAATAAAGAACCCTCACACCAGAAAGCATTAAGTAAAAAACACTAAGTCTCCCTTCCTCAAATAAAAAATGAGATTTTAGGAGGATTGGAGAGATGGCTCAGCCACCAAGAGCACTGGCTGCTTTCCAGAGGACCTGTGTCTATCACAGTGGTTCCCAGCTGTGACTCCAGTCCAAGGGGGCCCTCTTCTGGCCTTCCAAGGTACTGCATGCACACAGAACTGACATACATGAATACAAAACACCCATACACACAAAATAAAAATAAATAAAATCTCAATAAAACAAATTTGTTTGGTCCAGTATTCTTAAATATAAGAGGAGCCTGTAAATTACAAACCTGAGAAAAGTCAGTTGTATTTTTTTTTAATTCTTCCCATATGAGTGGAACAAAATCTGTACCCCATTTATAACTGAAAATCTTATTCCAAATACTGAACTACTCATTTAAGGGGGAAAAAAGCAGATCTATTTCAGTACATCTAATCAGGTTCTTGGAAAGAATCAATGTAGGAAAATACTTATACAAATCTGTCACAGTTCTAAAATGTTGGGACATAAAAAATCAAAGTGAATAGATGACAGAACTTCTAAAAACCAACTCTTAGATCAACTGAGAAGAACTGATTAAAGACAAAACCCAACTAAACACAAAATTTTACACTTCAGCCAGCTTTTGTCATTTAGCCAGTGACAAAACATAAACATGTTCTCTTTTTTTTTTTTTTCGAGACAGGGTTTCTCTGTTTAACAGCTCTGGCTGTCCTGGACTCGCTTTGTAGACCAGGCTGGCCTCGAACTCACAAAGATCCGCCTACCTCTGCCTCCCAAGTGATGGGATTAAAGGCGTGCGCCACCACCGCCCGGCTTCATAAACATGTTCTTAAAGGGATGAAGCTATTTGGAGTTATTAAAGAGCTTAGCTGGTAGAGTGCTGCCTACAATGGATCATCCCTCAGGCCTGGATAAATCTCCAGCTCTTCCTAACACTGGGCATAGTGGTGCCCGCCTGTGACCCCAGAACTCAGGAGGTGGAGGCAGGAGGATCACAAGATCATTCTCCCTGCATATTGTCTGAGGCCAGCCTGGAGTACATGAGACCTGCTCTTAACATAGCAGTTGGTTAATATTTTCTAAGAATCATGTTTTAAACGCCTCTAATAAAAGCTGAAAAAGATCCCATATATGTAATGATCTCATTCACGGTTGCATTAGTGTGGGGTTGCTGCAAGCTAAAGCCAAGCCAGAGAGAACACAACATAGTCCTGTGCACTTAGCACTTCCCAGCCTTTGACCTTTACAGTTCTGTTCTTTGTAACAATGACTTCCATAATGCAACAAAGCAGAATTAATTATTATGGCCATAAGCAAATCACTAAGCCACATTTTAGCTGTGGAAAAAGATACAGATAAAAGGAGCACTTACTTGATTTTGGTCTGCATTTAGCACACTGGCAAAATTCTACTGGCTTACCAAACAGCAGTCAAGACATTCATTAGTAAATATGAAGTGCAGGCCAGTGAGGTGTGACTAGGTTGTAAGTCTGCCTGCAACTTGTGTACCTCACAGGACTGTGCATTTTCTTTTTTTTCTAAGACAAGAGTTTCTCTGAGTAGCCCTGGCTATCCTGGAACTCACTCTGTAGATCAGACTGGCCTTGAACTCAGACATCTGCCTGCCTCTGCCTCCCAAGTGTTGGGATTAAAGGTGTGTGCCACCATGTCTGGCCATTACAGTTTTGAACTGCCATGCGGGTGATGGGATTTGAACCCAGGTCCTTCGGAAGAACAGCCAGTTCTCTTAACCAGTGAGCCATCTCACCAGTCCCCAGATTGTGTCTTGTTCCCAAATTATCTTCCATAGAAAGGAAGGGCTAAATTTATTTGTTTTTATTGGAGACAGGGTCTCACTAAGCAGTCCTGGCTGGTTTTAAATGTATAGAGAGCGCCCTATGAATCTCCATGCCCCAGCAGGACTGAAAACTAACTTCCAAAAAAGAATATACAAGAAGTATACAGAGAAAAATTCTCTGCACACAAAAAGCTTTTCCTTTTTTTTTACCTTTGCTAAGCACATATCACCCTAACATCCAAAAGGAAGGCAAACCCACCTCTCTGCAGACAGCTGCGATCTGTGCTTCGTCCATGCAGGTCTCTGTTACAACATCAGTGAGTGACCCGCCAGCAAGGTACTCCATCACCACAAACAATTCATCTCCTACCAGGTAACTGGAAAAGAACATAGAAAATACACATAGGCTTTTATTTTTCTAAAAGCATGGCTGTGTTGAGGAATTAAAATGCCAACCACAATAATAATAAAACCAAAGAGCCAACAGTTTGAGAACTAAGAATAGCATCAGATAGGTACAACAGCACAAACTAGGATGTCCTCAGCTGGGTGCAGAGCCACACACCTTTAAATCCAGCACTTTGGACACAGAGGCAGGTGGATTTGGTGAAGTTGAGGCCAACCTGGTCTACATAAACAGTTAGAGCTATATAGTGAGACCTTGTCTGGGAAAAAACAGACAGACAAAAGTTTAAGATGTCCTTAGCTAGGTG
Organism: Lophiomys imhausi; assembly: GCA_907164525.1. Lineage (NCBI taxonomy): Eukaryota > Metazoa > Chordata > Mammalia > Rodentia > Muridae > Lophiomys > Lophiomys imhausi. The sequence goes on along the minus strand of CAJQZJ010033117.1, from coordinate 839,923 downwards.
AGGACAATCCCCACACTCAGGAAGCAGTTACAAAGATCACCCTGAATTGGAGGCTAGCGGGGCTACAGAGTAAGACACTGTCTCAAACAAAACAAAATCCAGAAAAAAAATGTCTCAGAATCATTTAAAAGTTATAGTTTGCCCACATTGTTTTGATTGTACATATATGTTATTACAATTAGAATAGCCTACTATAGGAATTATTTCATTGGGACAAGCTACACATGGTAGACCTGAGGTAAGAAACTGCAAGTTCAAAAACCCTGTCTCACAAAACGAAGAAAAACAAAACCTAAAACTCTGTCCCTCTCTCTGTGTGTAGAGAGGGCTTAAGGAGGGAGGTGAACAAAGTGGGAGACTTGGAAAGCTTAAGGTGACAGACAGAAACTGACAAGAGCAAAATCTGAAGCCAAGCAATCCAATGACCCCAAGTTTAGAGTTTGTCTAAACTTAATACTGTACTGATATAAAACAATATTTTATTTAAATCAATTTATATGTATGGGTGTTTTGTCTCCATATGTGTCTGTGTACCACTGTGCATGCCTATGGGCAAGCAGAAGGTATTAGATCTCCTGGGACTAGAGACAGAGTTGTGAGATGCCATGAGAGTGCTTAGAATTGAACCCAGGTCCTCTGTAAGAGTAGCCAGTGCTCTTACCCCCTGAGTCATCTCTCCAGCCCTGTGAAACTGGTATTTTAAAAAACAAGAAGATGGGTGGCTGGAGAGATGGTTTAGTGTTAAGAGAATTTGCTGCTTTTCCAGACGACATGAGATTGGTTCTCAGCACCCACACTGGGAGGCTCAAAAACACTTGTAAACAGTTCTAGGGTTCTGACACTCTTCTGCCCTTACAAACTTACAGATAATGTAATAATACACAGACAAGCAGGCACACACATACATATAAGTAGAAAATTCTTTGGCCAGGAATACACAGAGAAACTCAGTCTCCCCCCAACCCCCCAAAAAAAATCTTAAAAGGGGAAAAGGTAACTGATATGATTATATATTATATATAATTTAAAGCTTCCAAAAAGAAAACAAGGAAATGGACCTGAAAATTTTGTTGCTTTGAATATAGTCCTCAAAAATAAGGTTTAAAGTCTCAAAATTATTATCTTTCCCCCATTCTAAGCAAATTTAAATACAGAAGAAAATCATCTGCAATCTATTATATCTAATATAATCTATGTTATCATTCACTAAAGTAAATGAGATTCTATTTTTAAAAGTCAGTTCTGATAATACACAATTTTATATTCTCCCTCTTATCTGTTGTTTAACATAATACCTAAGCTCAGAGTATAGCAACCTGGGATGGAAACTTGAAAAAGGACATCTGCAATAAAAAGTGGCTGGGACTGGTGGCACATGTTCTAATCCCAGCTTCCTAAGAGGCCAAAGCAGGGATATGGCAAGTTTGAGGCTTTCCTGGGCTATACAAAATAAAAACTAATTCCCCATTTTAAAAAATGGTGTGGCACCAGGCAGTTGGGTCGCAAGCCTTTATTCCCAGCACTCGGGAAGCAGAGGCAGGTGGATCTCTGTGAGTTCAAGGCCAGCCTGGTCTACAGATCGAGTTCCAGGACAGCCAGGGCTACACAGAGAAACTCTGTCTCAAAAAAACAAAACAAAACAAAAACCCTCAAAAACAAAAAGAGGTTTATTTATGTAACTTCTATGTGTATGTTTGCTTCGGTGAGTTTATGCGCACATGTGAGTACTAGCAGAGGCCAAAAGGGCGTGGATCCTCTGGAAGTGGAGTAACAGGCAGTTGAAAGTTGTCACGCAGGAGCTGGGTCCTCTCCACGCTCAGTAAGGGCTCATTAAGAACAAAGTCATTTCTCCAGCCACTTTCTCATTTTTCACTTTCTTTCAGTCGTTCCCATGGTCAAAGGACAGGCCTCATTAGGCTTGCCCAAACTCTTAATCCTCCTGTCTCAGCCTTCCAATGTTGGGATAACAGCTACGACTCACCACTCCTGAATTAATCTCAATTTTAAAGAAAATATTCGTATTTACCTGTCCAAGAAGTTAACTATGTTAGGGTTCTTTAGCTCTTTCATCACCAGAATTTCATTAATGATCAATTCCTTCTTTGGTTGTTTCTGTAAATTAATCTGCTTGATGGCGACCTGTAACAGAAGCACATTCAAAACATCCAAACAATATTCCTAATTCTCTGACAAAGTTACAAGCACCAATTAGTTAATAATTTAATGTGTATACCTCACACAGTGAGACTGTTTTTACATGTGTATAGTCTATGCACAATGTATTGTGATACAGACTCTAAATTATGCTTAACTTTGTAGCTAAAAAATTTTAAATGACATTTTGTCTGTTTTACATGTGTGGGCGTGCATGTGCCATTGTTGCACATGCTGAGACAGAGGGAATGAACTCAGTTGATAAGTGCCTTTTCCCACCAAGCTATCTCACTGATAAAGCTAGATTTATCTTTAAATTTACTAATCAACCTATGGTCAGTCTACACAAGGAATTTTTAAAATTCTAAACTGGTAAATACTTTAAAAATATTTCCTTATTCATGATACTAAACACATTCATTCTTTGTTTGCCTAACATGATAACTGTTGTTAAGACTAGACAGATCAATTCTCTCTCTCTCTCTCTCTTTTTTTTTAAGTTTTCCAAGACAGGGTTTCTCTGTGTAGCTCTGGCTGTCCTGGACTCACTCTGTAGACCAGGCTGGCCTCAAACTCACAGAGATCCGCCTGCCTCTGCCTCCCCCGAGTGCTGGGGTTAACAGTGTACACCACCAGCCTGGCCAGATCAATTCTAATAATACACCCAGAGCTAAGGAGACAGCTCAGCTGGTAAAGCTCCTCCATTCACAATGATCCGAGTTCCTTCCACCCCTAACCCTGCTGTGGCAGCATGCACTCAGGAACCCAGTGCTAGGGAGGGCATTGACCCAGGCAGACCTGCCGGTTTCCTGGTCAGTCAGCCTCACTTATTTGGTGAAGATAGCAAGCATGCACACCATGTGCACACAGCATGTTTCACTCATTATCCCTTCTCCCTACACAGAGCAAGCACGCAGACTTGAGTAGTAGCTACCTCTTGCCCCAGTGCCACATCAGTTGCAGTGAAAACTGTACCAGAAGCCCTGTGGGAAAAAGAGACAATGAAATTTAAGTTCTTAAATTACATCATTCACACAATTCAAATACTTCAGGCTTTGAACAACTGAAAAAAGATTTAACATCTTAGACTTAAGACTTCTAAAACGCCAGGCCGTGGTGGCGCATGCCTTTAATCCCAGCACTTGGGAGGCAGAGGCAGGCAGATCTTTGTGAGTTCGAGGCCAGCCTGGTCTACAAAGTGAGTCGAGGACAACCAGGGCTGTTACACAGAGAAACCCTGTCTCGAAAAACCAAAAAAAAAAAAAAAAAAAAAAAAAAAAAAAAAAAAAAAAAAAAAAA
>CAJQZJ010033117.1:759530-836460 GCA_907164525.1 Lophiomys imhausi | reverse complement strand
AAAAAAAAAAAAAAAAAAAAAAAAAAAAAAAAAAAAAAAAAAAAAAATGACTTCTAAAACAAGAGGGAGAAACAAAGGGGTAGTCCTTGTGGCCAAAACTTACATGAAACATTTCAGATTTACAGAAACATTTGGACTCAAAAGAAAACAGCCTAAGCCAGGCGTGGTGGCGCACACCTTTAACCCCAGCACTCAGGAGGCAGAGGCAGGCGGATCTCTGTGAGTTTGAAGTTAGCCTGGTCTACAGAGTGAAGTCCAGGACAGCCAGGGCTGTTACACAGAGAAACCCTGTCTCGAAAAACAACAACAACAACAAAAAAACAGCCTACACTCACAAATCTACTTCTATGCTTAAGAAACACAGAAGTGGCAGGGCATGATGGAACACACTTTAATCTCAGCACTCAGGAGGCAGAGACAGGGAGATAGATTTCTGTGAGTATGAGCCGGCCAGCCTGATCTACACAGTGAGTTCAATGACAGCAAGGGCCATGTAGAGATACTCTGTCACACAAAAAAACAAAACAAACAAACAAATAATCAAAATAATCAAAACAATCCCATCCGGCCCCTGGACAACTGAAGAAGTAAGGCAGGGTGTACGTGCCTATGACCCCCTGCTTGGGAGTTTAAGGCAGCAGGGTGATGCCGGCTCATAATACAGAGCTCATAATACAGGACAGTGATACCGGCTCGATGCTAGTTTGGACTTCAGAGAATCTGTCTCAAGAAAGTAAAGCTCAAACCAAACAATGAACTATGACAAACTTGAAGGCTGCCTCCACCCTTTGTAACAGGACCTTCTGGCCTGTGTTCTGTGTGTATCCTGGGTTTGATGTGTACCATCCCTCAGCATTTCTCTGAACTTCTAATCACAAAAAGACATGGATATGTTTCTCATGAAAATATATTTGACTTTATTTTTAAACTTCACCAACTTTTGTTTTATGAATTTCTCTGCAGTTTCAACACTGGATTTATGATTGTCATTCATATGCATAAGAATTATTCTTGTTCATTCATCATTATTTATTACCATGTAACTTATCTATTACTATGCACAAATACAAAAAGTGAAAAGGGCTGGAGAATTAGATTTATTTATCTAAAGTAGTAAAGCCCTTGCCTGGATGCATAAAGCTTAGGTTTAATATCCAGCATTGAAATAAAGATGCTTTCATTTTTTGGTTATTAAAACCAGTGCAACAATTAAGATTGGAAGGGATGGGTTAGAGAGAAGGCTCAGCGGTTAAGAGCAGTGACTGTTCTTCCAAAGGACCTGGGTTCAAACCCCAGCACCCACATGGCAGTTCACAGTGGTCTGTAATTGCCAGGCATGGTGGTGCACACCTTTAATCCCAGCATAGGGAGGCAGAGGCAGGCGGATCTCTGTGCGTTCAAGGCCAGCCTGGTCTACAAAGTGAGTCCAGGACAGCCAGGTATACACAGAGAAACCTTGTCCTGAAAAACAAACAAAAAAAACCAAAAAACAAACAAACAAACAACAACAACAAAACAAAAACCACAGATTGGAAGAGAAAAATAAAACAAAAAACAAAAACCCCAATATTTGATTTAAGGATTTTGTTTTAAACTCTCAATAGCTTGCAATAAATACTTCAATTGACTTTAAAATACATCATATGTGTAATTGTTCTGTCTGTGTGATCCCTCACCGCCTATGGGAAGGGACATGGAGCAAAAAGCAATGAAAACCACACACAGTGACACATACCTATAGTCCTAATACCAGAGAAGCTGATGGAGAATCACTAAGATTTGAATTACATAGTAAGTGTGGGGCCAGCCTGGGCTACACTGAGAAACCTTATTGAAGATGATGATGATGATGGAGGAAGCAAAAGAGAGGAGAGGAACAGAGAAAAGGAAAAGAGGGAGACGGGGGAGGGAGGACATACAATGTAAAGTTATTATTAACCAGTGCTGGATCACCTTTATTTTTTGAGACAGGGTCTCACTGTGAGCTCAGGCTAGACTCCAAACTGTGGCAATCCTGCCTCAGCATCTCAAGTGATAGGGTTACAAGTGTGTATCATTATAGCCAACGCAGAAGTGCAGTTTTGCTTTAACATTATCTACACACTGGCTTATATATTTACACCATCTCCTAAGGTACCATGCAGAACAATTCCGAGCTCAGTGTCACAGGGAAGAGCTGTCTATATACCCAGGCAGTCCTGAGTATGATGTCCGAACAGATCAATACTTACCCTTGCCCAATTTTTTCATATCTTGTGTATTTTTTCTTAGGGTCACCTATGCTCACAATAGTTCCTGTTTTAAACAAAAATTACAAGTCAGTGAAGCAAACTAAATGCAAACAAACTATGACAATTATAATCTGTACTGATTATAAAAGTACTTTTCCATACACTAAGTCTCAAAAATAATTTGCTTTAAACAATCAACACTGAAGAATAATAAATAGGGGCTGGAGAAGTGTCTCAACACTTTAAAGACCTGGGTTCAGTTCCCAGCACCCACATAGTGGCTCACATCCATCCATAACTCCAGTTCTAGGGGATCCAACATCCACTTCTGACCTCTGCTGGCACCAGGATGCACGTGGTACACACACATACATACATGCAAAACAGTTAATATATATAGAATTTTAAAGTTGAAAATAAATTAAGAAAAATAAACAATAAAAGGTGGTGCCATACTTTTCCACCAGGTTACACTTTTTTTTTTTTTTTCTACCCTGAGACAGGGTTTGTCTGTGTAATAATAGCCCTGGCTGTCCTGGAACTCACTCTGTAGACCAGGCTGGCCTCCAACTCAGAGATCCACCTGCCACTGCCTCCCAAGTACTGGGATTAAAAGTGTGTGCAACTACTACCCGGTCTAATTAGACTTCTTAATTACTTTCTTAAAAATCATGACATTTTAGTTTAACAAATTGTCTTAGTCAGTCTAAAACTCATGGTGTTCTCAGAACACAGGGGTATAACATTACTTAAAAAAAAAAAAATTAAAACAGGGTCTCATGTATCCCAGGCTAGCCTGGAACTCACCATATAGTTGAAGATGATCTTGCTTCTACCTCACAAATGCTGGGTGTGCACAGCATACCTCACAGATACCAAATGTGCACCATCCTGTCCTATTTATGTAGAGCTCGGATTCCAAGTCTTAGTGTATGCTAGGCAAGCACTCTCCAACTGAGCTCCACCCTCAGCCCTTTTATTACACTATTATCTGTTTGAGATAGCCTTGGCTAACTCAGAACCTACTATATAACCTAGGCTAGCCCTGAAATCTTATCAATACTCCTGGCTCTGTCTCCCCAGTCCTGAGATTACAGGTAAGAGTCACCATGCCCATCTAGGACTTTGGTAAGTTGTGAAATGACTTTCTATTAGAAATAATAAATGAATAAACAGCTAACTGAATAACCCCTAAATGGCTTTTCAAATGTTTCCAGTCCATCCTCTACCTTTCAATATACTTAGAAAAACTAACTTCAACATACTAAGAAATAAATATTAAATTCAGGAAATTGGAAAGTCAATAATTTATTTTATTTTATTTATTTATTTATTTATTTTGGTTTTTCGAGACAGGGTTTCTCTGTTTAACAGCTCTGGCTGTCCTGGACTCGCTTTGTAGACCAGGCTGGCCTTGAACTCGCAAAGATCCGCCTGCCTCTGCCTCCCAAGTGCTGGGATTAAAGGCGTGCGCCACCACCGCCCGGCATGAAAGTCAATAATTTAAACATATTTACTATTAAGTCAGAACAGGATAAAATGACACACCATTGTCACTTGCTCAAGGTAAGACATGAACACATGAAGCTCAGTCAAAGTAATCCACCTAAGTCCCACCACAAGCCAGCCACTTAACTCTAAGCTACAAAACAAAGTCAAGACTCATAGTAAGATACTGAGAAAAGAACTGCAGCAAAGAGGATAAGATAACTGAGTCATGACCAGATGGTGGCTCTGGTTTACTGTTTGAAGTAGCAGCTTTCCTAAGAGAAGGAACATTTTGTTACAAAATGTTAGGGCAGAAGCAGGTTCCTACTTGGAAGTATTGAGGAATAAAAGCAGTTAGAGCACATCCGTGATTAAAACACTATCTCCACAAAATCTTTCCTTGACCGTCCCTCCAAGTCAGTGCTCTTTGAAGCTGCTGCAGATTTTCAAGGAGACACTGTTGTTACCTTTTAATGCTTGACCTAAGCCAACAATGGTGGATTAAAAGGAAAGGAACCCGCCCCCTACATACTTCATGCTGACACATTACAGAAGGTCACTTTCTTTAGGAACATTTTTTACATTTGCCTTTGTTTAGTGTGTATGGAGGTCAGAAAACTATGGGAGTCGGTTCTCTCCTTCCTCCACTTGGATCCTGGGAATGGAGCTTAGCTCATCAGGCTTGGTGGTGAGTACCCTTTCCCACTGAACTGTCTTGCCAGTCCTTATGGGACATTTTTACAGGTTTGTACTGAGAAGCTGTAAATGCACATACATACATACAAACAAAACTTTGATAAGAGTTTCAAACTATTGTTATAAGAAAAAGAGCCTTTTATTGGACTAAAAGAGGGAGCAATTGAGAGGGAAAAGATACACCTTAAATTAAAAAAAGGAGTTTCAAACTATGTCCTTTAGATGTGGCTAGCAGAGGTCAAGGGTTTTGCATACACTAAGCAAGCACTCCCAAATGAGCAACAAGTATCTCTAGCTCTGGGGAAAATGGTTTTAAGAAAACAAAGTATAGATTGCGTACTCAATTTCTCCATAATCTCTTCATCTGTCATCTTGGCTTTCTTTTTCTGCTTGTCTGAAGACTTGGCACCACTGTCAACATTAGAATCACCAACTGGAGCAGGAATAGGGTCAATGACAGACCGTGTGTAAATCTGCAGAGATATAGTTCATTGCTGAGACTTGAGAAGAAAAAAACATTTTCAGGTGATCTTAGTAACAAAAAATTTGTTCTTTGATTTTTTTTTTTTTTTTAGCAAAACTAAGTTATCTCTCCCACTGTTTTTCAAGAATGGGAACAGTATATTCACACAAGGAACACACAGCTCCTAGGCAAAGTGGTACATGTCTATAAGCCTAGCACTCAGGAAGCAGATACAGCAAGTAGAATACAGCCTGAGCTATAATAAGACACTGTTACAAATACTCCCACCTCCCCAAAACATGTAACCAAGAAAATAATGTATAACATTTTTTTTTGACCTAGCACGTAAGTATTTTGAAAGTGTCTAGGGGCTGGAGAGATAGCTCAGCAGTTAAGAGCACTGGCTGCTCTTCTAAAGGACCTGGGTTCAAATCCCAGCAACCACATGGCAGTTCACAGCTGTCTAATTGCTGGCATGGTGGCACACGTCTTTAATCCCAGCACTCGGGAGGCAGAGGCAGGTAGATCTCTGTGAGGTCAAGGACAGCTGGTCTACAAAGTGAGTCCAGGATAGAAAGGACTACACAGAGAAACCCTGTCTCAAAAAACCTAAAAAAAAAGTGTCTAGCTTGCCAAATACTTATGGACTGGACATTGGGAATGTATATTATACCTTATAATTTTGACAATTGTTGCCTAATTATTCTTATTGTTTTGTATTGTATTTATTGTTACAAGAAAAGGAGCTTTTTATTGGATAAAAGGGGGAGCTGTTGGGGGGAAAAGATACAGGAGGGAGGGGGAAGAGGGTAGGAGGGTGGGACCGGGAAGGGGAACAGGGAGGGGACTGTGATTGAGATGTAACTTGAAGAAATAAATAAATGTTGAGGGAGGAAAAAGTGTCTAACAAAGAAGTGAAATGTCTATGAACTGTCAGGGTGGCTACATCTAAAGCACTGAGAATGTAATGGGAAAGCACACTGGTAGGGCTGGAGAGAAGGCTGAGAGGTTAAGAGCACTGGCTGCTTCTCTAGAAGACCTGGGTCCAGTTCCCAGCACCCACATGGCTGCTCATAACCATCTGTAAATCCAGTTCCAAAGGATTTGATGCCCTTTTCTGCCCTCCACAGACAACCGGTACAATGTGGTTCACAGAAATATACCTAGGCAAAACATCCAAACACATAAAACAAAAGTAATAATAAAAAAAGCATACTTGCAGCAGGACATGGTGGCACACACTTGTATTCTGGTGGCTGAGAGGCAGAGACAGAAGGATCCTAAGTTCCAAGCCAGCCTCAGCTACATAATGAGTTTGAAGCCAGCCTCGACTACATGAGATCCTAGCTCAAAACGAAACAAAATGAACTCCACACAGCTTAGTGACAGGAAAGAGTCTTGATGTTGAAATCACAATAACCAGTTACCCCCCATCAGTTTTATATAAATTCAACACTGATCATTTCCTTTCAGACAGCCTGTCCTATAAATCATGAAGGAAGCACAGTTCTCTATCACTGCCTCAGTCTCAGATCTGTCTGCTGAGTGGACCAGAGTCCACAGCAGCAAAAGCCATCACCTTGCATTCCACCTTGTGACAGTGGGAAGGGCAGTATTGGAGCAGTTTCTCACTGCCTGGCTCCACTTAAGGCCTTTACTCTTAAAACTCTCTTAGCTGGTGAACAAATGCACTCGAAACAACACATCGACTCTGAGATCAGGCGCGTTCAGGGTGGTATGGCCGTAGACAACACATCGACTTTGAGAGCAAAGCACAACACATAATCCAGGGAACAGCATGATCTCAGTTGTAGGAATGATAGTCACCTATATTGATAAAGCTAAGGAAATAGATACTCTTTAGAATGGGGGAGAAGTAAAGAAAGAAAAACCCAGTGAGTTAACTATTTTAACTTTTAAAGAAGTTAATTTTCTTTTTTGTTTGTTGGATTTTTTTTTTTTAAGATAGGGTCTGGCTTGGAACTCACTAAACTACCTGGCTTCCACCCACCATGCTGGCATTAAAGTTGTGCACCACCACACCCATTCAAGACATTACTTTTCAAAGTAGTTTTTTATTAATTTTAATTTATTGTGTGCATGTGTGTGCGCACATGCCATGATGTGCATGTGGCGGTCAGAGGGCAACCTGCAGGAGCTACTTCTCTCCCTCTCTCATGTGGGTCCCAGGGACTGAACGCAAGCTGTTAAGACTTGGTGGGAAGCACCTTTACCTGCTCAGACATTTTATCAGCTCCAAAAAGTAGTTTTGACAAATAAATAAGTTTCTCCATACTGTAATATTTTAAGCTTGAGAGCCTTTTAACATTTTGACTCCAAGTCAAACACAGACTGATGTCTTCAAAAACACAGTCAGTCACTCACTGATTTTGTATGATCTGGCCGAGGAGCAATGACGGGAGGAGCAGCGTCTTCATCGTCGTCATCTTCCTCGGTCACCACTGCTGATGTTTCTGATCCCTTGGTATTCAGCTGCACTCATCACAAGGGCAAAAGGAGGAAAAGCCAATAAAATCATAAAGTTACAATGAGACTCCCCTTCAGTTTATTTCTTCACAGCTCACATAAAAACTATTGAACTTCAGTGGTTCCAATACAACCAATTAAAAAGTAAATGAATACATACAGTGAATATCACTTTTAGTGGGGAGGGGACTCTGCTAGGGATTGAACCCAACACAGTGCTCTGTAAGTAATAAATCTCCTTCTTAGAATCAAAGCAAAGGTCCTCTGGACTCTGTGGACATAAACCCCATTTTGAGGGATTTAAAAGATCTAGATTCACCAATTAACAAAGCAAGAAAAGGAGCTGATAAGTTTTACCTATTTAGAATGTGTCACAGTTTACCATACTCAGAATGGTACTGGTAGGAAGTCTGAGGAAGAAAGAATATGCCAGCCACTTCACCATATCCAGGTTTAATATGGCAACATCAGAGAAGTAGCTAAATTATACTATTTAGTTGCTTTAAACTGTCCATGATGCAAATCCTATTTACTTAATATGGCTAACTTAAAAACAAAACAAAACAACAGAATAGATATTTATCTGGTGGCTAATTGGACTTTACTTTTGGTATTTTGAGACATGGTCTTACTAGTCACCAAGTCCTTCACATTCACAGTGATTTCGCTACCTCTTGAGAGCTAGGATTGGAGACATGGCTACCACATCTAACTGTTCTTATATCTTACCAGGCAAAATAAAAACAGACTTGTTTTAGGCAACCTAAGTTAAAACAGAAACTATAGTAAATTATCAACTTACTGCTGGTGTTCCAGAAGGGAAGCCATCTTTCTCTAAATATAAAACAGAAAAGATATTACCAATTGGAGAAAGAAAACTTGGATATGACCAAAAATAAAACAAAACACCAAAAAAAGAAAAAAAAAAAAGGCAGATAAGGTTTATGTAGCCCTGGCTGGGCTGATATTTGCTATATAAAGTCCCTGCTAATCATTCTTTCTTCCTTTTCCCCCACCTCCCAATTTTAGACTTTATTTATTTTGTGTACATCAAGTATATGCTCTTGACTGGTGTGGAGCTCGAAATGTAGACCAGGCTGGCCTTCAACTCACAGAGATGTGCCTGCCTCTGCCTCCTCGGTGATGGGATTGAGGATGTTTTCCAGAACACTCAGATGAGTAGAAAAGCATTTTTAATTTCGAAGCTTGCCATTTATTTATATTAAATCACTTCCATTTTATCCTACTCACAATAACCATCTCTAGCATGAACTTGTCTATATATTCAGTCTTTGCCTTTTATTGCTGAAAGTCATTTAAAAGCATCAAAAGGAAAAGATGAAATAAACAAAGAGTCAAGACATCCACCAACTCCATTCCTGGCCAAGATGATGAGGTTGCTATACTTTCCAGACTCTCAGTCATGCTCTGGGACAATCTCGTCACTCTCTAAAGGGCAGATTTATGCAGGAAAGAGGGACCACAGCTACACTTCCGTCTTTTATTTTCCCAGAAGGAATCTTATCTGGTAGGGTTTTGGCCCTCTCTCTCCATTCCCTCTAGCCTATCACCACTGTCTGGGTTCTTACCAGGAGGAGTAAAACTCAGGTACTTCTGCTTCACAGTGTTAGAGTCGTAGAACTTCAAGACATCCAGCACGGCCTGAGGGTTCTTCTTCTGCTCTAGTTTGGTAATGTTGGAGGTCTGCAACAGCCGCGCCCACTGTTCTGGCATGCCCTACCAAAAAGAAACTCACAAATTAGTTCACACACATTTTAGGTCTGGCAAAAAAAAAAAAAAAGGCTTTTCTAAGCAATGTCTCATTATTATTTCTGGGTGGCTATGCGCTGTGATGTAGGTGCTGAGAACTCACCCAGGTCCCTCTGTAAGAGCAGGTGCTTTTAACTACTGAGCTACAGCCCATATTTATCTCTGAAACAAAGTTTAACTATAATATATATAGCTCACCCTGACCTGGAATACATGAGACTTCCCTCAGTTGCTTTAGTACTGGGATTATAAAAGTATAAGGATTTTTGTTGCTCTGTTTTTTTAAGACAGGATTTCTCTGTGTAACCCCAGCTGTCCTAGGACTCATTCACTCTGTAGACTAGGCTGGCCTCAAGTTCAGAGATCTATCCACCTCTGCCTATTAAGTGCTGGGATTAAAGGTGTGTGTCACCATATCTGCCTAAAATTCTGATTTTTAAAAAAGGACTATGTGGTCAAAGGACAGACTCTAATGTGGTTCTCAGGTGCCTTCCAACTTTTGTTTGAGATAGGGTCTTCTACTGGCCAAAAATGCTACTAAGTATGCTGAGGGTACAGGATCATACCACAGCATATGGCTTTTTTTGTTTGTTTGTTTTGTTTTTGTTTTTTGAGACAAAGTTTATTTGTGTAACCCTGGCTATCCTGAAACTCACTCTGTAGACCAGGCTGGCCTCAAACTCAGAGATCTACCTGCCTCTGCCTCCCAAGAGCATCTGGCTTTTTACGTGAGTTTTAGGGACCTAAATTCAGATCTTTTCATACTTGCAAGGCAAGTATTTTTCCAACTAAGCCATTGCCTTAACCCTAAAAGCCCATTTCTCTGTATCTGTTTTCATAAGTAGGCTCAGTTCTCTAGAGAAAAAGGCCATCTAATTACTAATTTCTTTAAAGGTTATTTTATGTATATCAATGTTTTGCCTGCATTTCACCTGTATATGAATATATGTCCACCTACATGCCTCATGACCTCAGAGGCCAGAAACAGGTGTCAGACACACTGCAGCTGGAGTTGCAGGTGGTCGTGAGCCACCATGTGAGTGCTGGGAATGAAACCCAGGTCCTCTGAAAGAACAACAAGTATTCTAACTTCTGAGTCATCTCTCCAGCCCCAATCACTACTATTGTTATGACAAGCATAAAACAGTAAGAACTGACAACTAATACTGGTAGTCAGTGTATAACCCCACACTCTAAAGTCTAAAAACAGAAGGATTCAGAGTTCCAGGTTTTACTAGGTTATAGTGAAGCTTAGCTTTAAACAACAAAAAAAAGGAAAAAAAAAAACATAATCACGTGGTATAGAAAAGTTCAAATCCAGTGATGTTAGTCTATAGTTGTCACCCTAGCACATGGAAGGCAGACAGGAGGACTGAGTTTAAGACCAGCCTCAGTTACAAAATGAGTTCATGGGAGGTCACCCTGGGTTACATAAAAATCCTGTCTCAAAAAACCAGAGAGAAAAATTGATTTCAAACTTAACACTGAACAAAATGCTTGAATACCTTTTTTGGTTTCTTATTTTGAGTGTGCACAATTGCAGAGGTCAGGGGATCATCTCAGGCTTCGTTGTCTTCCACCTCGAGACAGGGTCTCTTGTTTTGACTACTTTATCACATACCATGGCTGCCCCATGAGTGATCAGAGAGTTTCTTGTCCTCCCCCACCCTGTAGAAGGCCCCACAATTACTTCATCTGGTTGTGTGCACCTGGGGATTTGAACTCAGGTCCTCACACATGCACAGGAAGTGCTTCTCTCTTTTTTCTTTGTTTTTCTGAGACAGGGTTTCCCTGTGCAGTCTTGACTGTCGTGGAACTCTTCAGGCTGGTCTTGAAGTCAGAGATCTGCCTGCCTCTGCCTCCCGTGTGCCACCACGCCCAGCCAGTAAAGGCTTCTTTCCACTAAGCTATCTCCCCAGCCCTTCAGCACTGCTTTAAGGTCATAAACAAACCTCACTAGGTAAACTTACAGTGAACTCTCCAGTAACAGCATCAAAGCCAACATGGATGGTGTGCTCAAAATCAGATGGAGGAGAAATCTCTGGCCGTTCTTTTTCTTTCTTTTTACTTCCTAGAAGGTGGGGGAGGGGGTGTGAGGGAGAAACAATCTCTTTAAGCAGGATAATTATACCATTTATTATGTTGGTATTTTTCCTGAAACCAATTAGGAATGAAGTTATGATAATAAACTGGTACACACACCATACACCTTACTGGAAGGTGCCTCCAAAGACACATTTTACAGAGGCCATATTTGTGCAAGCTGAATTCTTCCTTTTCTCCCTCCTTCCTCCTCCAAGTTGCTTTTCTGAGACAAGGCCTCATTCTCCAGCTAACAAATTCATGGCAATTCTCCTCTTTCAGCTTATGGATATCTACTGGCCTCAAATTCATAACATTTCTCCTGTATCAGCCTATGGAAATTAAGGTTGAATGCATAAGCCACCACACCTACACTTTCCTTTTATTACAGTTTATAATGTTCCATCTTTAAATTACCCAACTTTCCTATGGTTCCACTGTTAAAATTCTTGCAACATTCTTGCAACATCAGTAACATTCTTTGCAAACTCAAACACACCAATTCCTTCTCCTCCCTAGTTCTCTTCCTCTACTCTGTAGCTCCTAGACTTGTGGATCTATTTCTGGATGCTCTGCTCTCTTAAAATCATCTGTCTATCATTATGCTAACCCTGTCTACCTTGATTACTGTCATCTTTATAACAAACATTGGAAGTACAGTCTAAGTCCTTTTTTTATGTTTTTCAAATCTCCTCAGATTGTTTCAGCTCCTCTACATTTCTATATGAAATTTAAAATATTTTAAATCTCCTCAAAAAGCCTTCCAGGGCTTTGACAGGAATTGCATTTAATCTATAAATCACTTCAGAGTTTATTCACACCTTGCCTTCTGATCCATAACCAACAACAAATTTCTTATGAACCAGGTCTTTAATTTTTCTCAGCAAGTATTAGGAGACAGAAAACAGACCCTGCCACTACTTTTGTCATATTTCTGCACAGGAATACCTGCTATGGTGAAGGAGAGGCTATCATGTGGTTTGTAACTTGGATTATTTACTTATTTAATTCACCTTATTGAATTGGCTATTCCTAGACCATGGGTCAATAAAGGCGTTAAGAGGAATTTTTGTGCTTATACTGAAACAGGGAGTTAAAAACTGTCACTGTTTTTTAGTTTAATATCAACAGTCAATGTTTCTAACATGCTCTTTATCAAATTTATTACATTTCCTTCAACTACAAGTTGCTTAACACTTATTTCAGAAATGAATATTGGATCATGTCAAATGTCTCTTCTACATCTACTTATATGATAAGGCTTGTCCTAAATTACATTAATTTTCTTTTTTTTTAATTTCCCCAATATTTATTTATACACTGATTTTCAAATGATTGCAATCCTGAAACAAACTCTATTTTTCTTGTTATTGTTCTTTTGTTCTATCTATTGTTCTTTTTATACACTGTTAGATTACTACTGTTAAAATTTTGCCAAGTTCAAGAGATGTATAACTCTTTTGTAGTGTTTTTGGTTTGGGTATCCTGGTAACACTAAATTACTAAATATGTAGGAAACACTATCTCAAATTCAAATTTCTGGAAATTGTACAGATATTATTTCTTCCTTAACATTTCATTGATTCTCTAAGGAAGCCAGGCAGGTCTTAGATTTCCTTTGTAGAAAGAGTTTTAGCTGTAAACTAAATTTTTCCAGGACATACAGCGTCTTCTTTAATCTTTTTTTTTTTTTTAAGTAAGATTTGGAAATCTGTATTTTTTAAGGAAATGAATTCATTTTCTCTAACTGGAATTTATCAAAACACACTTGTATACAACATCACCTTGTGTCTTCTCAGGTGAAACTGAACTTGGACCAGTATGTGCTAATCATATGCTTTCACTTCTAACCTAACATGCAAGTTCATATAAAAACTTCATATATGCTGGGCATGGTGGCACACTAATCCCAGAACATGGGAGGGAGAGGCAGGCGGATCTCCGTGAGTTCAAGGCTAGCCTGGTCTACAAAGTGAGTCCAGGACAGTCAAGGATACAAAGAAAGATGCCTTGAAAAAAAAAAACCAAAAAGCAAACAACAACAACAAACCCTTCCTGTATACAAGTGGTAGTGGTGTACACCTTTAATCCCAGCCCTCAGAAGGCAGAGGCAGGCAGATCTCTGAGTTCAAGGCCAGCCTGGTCTACAGAGCTAGCCAGTTCCAGGACAGCCAGGGCTACACAAAGAAACCCTGTCACACACACACAAAAAAAATCTGGGAGAATTTTCTTATCATCTCAACCTCCTATTAGTATCACATTTGTTCTGTCAATTGTTTGTTTTTGTTTTTTTCAAGACCAGTTTCTCTGTTTAGTCGTGGCTGTCTTGGAACTCAGAGATCCTGCCTCTGCCTCCCAAGTGCCGGGACTAAATGCATGTGCCACCAGTGCCCGCCTGTTCTGTTAATCAGTTAAAATACTGATTTTTCAATGATTACTTCTCATTGTTCTTTGTTCCTTTTTTTTCATTTGAAAATCATTCTCTCGTTTCATGAATTTATCTTCTTTCTTCAAAGATTATGCTGTATATACATGTATATCTGAGTAATCTACGTTGTTTTCTTTCCTGACGTTGAATGCTTCTAAATTTCTCTTTAATTACAGGTTTTTGAAGACAGGGTATCTAACCACAGCTAGCCTTGATTTCACTTAGTAGTCCAGGATGGCCTCACAGGCATTGCCATCTGGTACTCTCCAGTGCTCTGGGCTCTTATATCTAAATGTTTTCTTCAGATGTCTGGTGACCCCTTGCTGTTCACTCTTACAGAAAAAAGATTACACAACTAACTGGGAGACAAGCTAGATCAAAGATGAGGATAGGGTTCAGTATATCTAAAGTACTTCCCCCAGAACATTCTGTTTATCCAGAGAAACCTTCCAGTGTCTACTCTGAGGGTGGGGTCATGCAGAAAGTACTCTGAAAGCAAAGCAGACAAAAGGGGTTTTGTGTGATGACTTGGACCAAATCTGTATTTTTTCTTCTGATGCTTCAACTTTTCAGAATTCTCAATGATAATATATGTATAGCCTACTAATTGAGTGAGTGATGGTGTGTTGGATAACTTCCAATGTAGATTTAAGTAATTCCCCCTTTCAACATAGACATCACTCTCCTCTCCCTACAATTTCTATATCCCAAGTCACCAAGACTCTTAAAATGGAAAATGGTTCCCTTCTCTCTCACACTCCATTTTGCAATTGCTGTCTCTCTGTCCACTTAGGCAGGTACGGTCTTTCCACTGCAATCTTCTCAGTGCATGCTAAGAATTCTTTGGCCCTATTGCCTCTTTTCTTTACCCTTACAGTGACTTTAAAAACAAGTGGCTTTTAAAGTGTCATTTCAGGGGTTTGGCATACATAAGCATACACACACACACACACACAAACACACCCATACATAGAAAGCAAATATTTTAAAATAAGAATATAAAATATTTCAATATCTTAAAACCCAAATCTTGTCTACTTGTTGGTTTTTTTTTAAGTACTTGCTTATATTTTAGCAGTTTCAGGGGGAAGAGCAAAGTGTTTTTGAAACAGAATCTGAACAATTAAAAATGTGGTCAGTATGTCGTGTTTAACCAAAAGATTCTACTGCACTGCTGCTTGATAAGTCTGTACATACGAAGGTAAACATGGCAGCACATGTTTTTCTTCGCTCACAAAGACACTATTAATCTAGCACTCACAGGAAACAATACCATTGACTAGTGATGACACAGTTCTGCAAAATGTCCATGCTTTTTCTAGATCCTCCATGTACATGTATTTACCAACAGGAGTTGTGGCAAGAAGGCAGGTTACATCAATTATGAAAAGGAGCAGAGGGAAAGGCAATTATTAAGCTTGCATAAAATTTTGCTGTCTTTACTAAAACACACAATTACACTTCTCATAAGCAACCTTTCATTTTCTACCAGACTGACTTGAGTAATCTGAGGTCAGAACTTCTAGTTCTCTTTATGTCCCTGGGCTTCTACCTCCTTATACTGCAAGCAGCAGAAAGTACTTGTTGGCTATGAACTAATAATTTAATGTGTATACTGTTTTTGTAAAAATGACAAAGAAACAAAGACTTGTGTATTAAGAAAATATGTTTCTTCTTTTTAAAAAGTCTGCTCCAAGCCGGGCGGTGGTGGCGCACGCCTTTAATCCCAGCACTTGGGAGGCAGAGGCAGGCAGATCTTTGCAAGTTCGAGGCCAGCCTGGTCTACAAAGTGAGTCCAGGACAGCCAGAGCTGTTAAATAGAGAAACCCTGTCTCGAAAAACCAAAAAAAAAAAAAAAAAAAAAAAAAAGTCTGCTCCAAAGATTCTTCCCCTGTTACCCTGGGAACTTCTTCACATTCCCCATTGCTTATGACAGGGAAATGGCATTTCTTATGAGACACATAGTCCTAGGTGGGGATCAACTTCAAGCCACACCAGCCACAGCTGTCCCCCACCCATCTTACATCCTGGCCAGGTGTTTCGTAGGGTGATTATCTCAGCTAAGCCAGATTTACAGAAAAATCAATGTAGTCCCAGTGACCAGATCATAACAAGGCCAGCTGGTGTCAAAAGCTCCCTTTTCTAACAAAAGGAGTAAGTCCAGTCTGAATCAGCAAAGAACAGGAAACAAGTATATGGAAGAGGAAAGAAAAGATGTAAGCAAAAGTATCCCTGGGCCTAGTGTCTAAGGACCAGCCATGTTGTCTACCTTTGGAATGTCAAAGAGTTAAAAAATATATATATACATACATAAAATATGTATATATAATTTAAAATATATTTATATTTTTAATATATTTATATTATATATAAATGCTTGCTGCCACCCCGAACAACCTGAGCTGGATCTGCTGAACACACATGGTGAAGGGAGAGAAACAACTCTCACAAGGTATCCCCTGACCTCTATAAAGGGACCAAGTAGTGCATGTGTACAATTAATGTAAATTTTCTGAGACAGGATCTCTCTATATAGCCCTTGCTCTTTGAGATCTCACAGAAATCTGCCTGCCTTCTGCTTCCTGATTGTTAGGATTAAAGATAATTTTTTGGCCGGGCGGTGGTGGCGCACGCCTTTAATCCCAGCACTTGGGAGGCAGAGGCAGGCGGATCTTTGCGAGTTCGAGGCCAGCCTGGTCTACAAAGCGAGTCCAGGACAGCCAGAGCTGTTAAACATAGAAACCCTGTCTCGAAAAACCAAAAAAAAAAAAAGATAATTTTTTGTTGTTGTTGTTTTGAGACAGGGTTTCTCTATGTAGCCCTGGCTGTCCTAAAACTTCTGTAGACCAGGCTGTCCTTGAACTCAGAGATCGCCTGCCTCTGCCTCCTACGCACTGGGATTAAAGGCATGTGCCACTACCACTGGCCAAAAAAAAAAAAAAAAAAAAAAGAAGAAGAAGAAGAAAGAAAAAAAGGGGGAGGAGGGGAAGGAGAAGAGGAAGAAGAAATCTTTAATAAAAAAAATTATGCGAGGCACCCTACCTTTGTAGAAAAAATCTGTTCGTGTTTAAAAATAAAAGTCAATTTCCCACTTTGCTTGACAAACATAATAATCTATAGGGTATCTACAGGCAATAGATCACTTGATGGAAAAAAATGGACCATGGAAACTTCTCTGAATCACTTTTGAAACCTATTAAATAACAAAACATCAGCATCAGAAAGAAGGCAAAATTCTAAGCCTTTTGTTGTTGTTTTTTTGAGACAGGGTTTCTCTGTGTATCCCTGACTGTCCTGGAACTCACTCTGTAGACCAGGCTGGCCTTAAACTCACAGAGATCTGCTCACCTCTGCCTCCCAAGTGCTAATACTAAAGGCATGTGCTACCACACCTGGCTTGACATGAAATCTTATGGTCACTGCCTTTTTCTACATTTGACCTAGCTGAAGTCACAGTTAAAAAGTCTCATCTGAAGTTGGGCCTGGTGGCTCATGCCTGGGATCCCTATATAGGTGCTCAGACCTTCAGGCTTCTAGAAAAAGCATTGGCAGAATGAGGTGGAAAACTGCCCTGCATTCCAGAACAGAAAAGAGAAAGAAAATACTTACCTAGTTAAACAGAAGATGCCTCAGTTTCTAAAAATCAGTGATGATATCTTTTGTGATTTTTTTTTTTTTTTTTTTGGTTTTTCGAGACAGGGTTTCTCTGTATAGTCCTGGCTGTCCTGGACTCACTCTGTAGACCAGGCTGGCCTCGAACTCACAGAGATCCGCCTGCCTCTGCCTCCCAAGTGCTGGGATTAAAGGCATGCGCCACCACGCCCAGCTATCTTTTGTGATTTACAACAGCTTCAAATGAGTGAAACTAAACTTGTTCCATCAACAGAAGGGTTTTATTCTCAAGGAGGTAGGTGAGGGATAAACTAGTAGTAACATCATTAATACTTGA
Organism: Lophiomys imhausi; assembly: GCA_907164525.1. Taxonomy (NCBI): domain Eukaryota; kingdom Metazoa; phylum Chordata; class Mammalia; order Rodentia; family Muridae; genus Lophiomys; species Lophiomys imhausi. The sequence continues at coordinate 818,866 of CAJQZJ010033117.1, read as the reverse complement.
TTTCTGGACTGGAAATGATGTTTATACACCATCTTCATAACCCACTGGATATACACAGGCTGAATTATGGGTGTAAACTGCCTCAGTTGATGAACACTCCACTGACTCAATGCTAGCTATCTGATTAAGCCAAGGCAAAGAAAGGCTCATTGCCATTTTCATTATTAAAACTATTAAACTGGCTAAGGGCTACTGCAAAAGCCTGACAGTTTCCAAGGTAGTCTTAGACCTCCAATAAAACCTAATTCCTACATGGCTACCAGTCTCCTTTACCTCAAATAGAAGCGTGGCCATCTTTTGCCCTGATTTAAATTCTGCAGTGGTTCCCCAGGAAACAAACAAAAAAATCTGAGCTCTATATCACAGACTACAAGGCCCTTTGTGACCATATCTTTTCCTACTTCTCAGTTTCTACTGTGTTTAGGTCTGTGTGAATATCAAACTTGCCTGAAATTCCCACGTGCCTTCTGTTTTTAAATCACACTAACCTGCTTTCAGTCCCATGAGTGACCATGACCGTGTGGCCAGGTACTAATAGCTCTTTTCTCTAGGCACAGAACACACTTTCAATGTTGTGTCATTCTTACCCTTTAGTTTTAAGTTGTTTTCGTTTCCTTAGAAAGTGTTCCGGAATACTCCAAGTTAGTCAGACATCTTCCACTAGTACTGTGTCACTTTTCATAGTTTACAACTACATGCTACAATACCCCTCCCCATGAACCCTGGCCCTCATAACATGCTAGGCAAGTGCACTGCACAGGAATTATAGTCCCAGCTCAACTAACCTCTGGACTAGTGTCATAAGGTTAGGGACCATCTGCTTTGCTTATCATTTTATTCCTGGTGATTCAAAAAGAGTATGCAAACATTAATAGGCAAGCAAAAGGATCCCTTCAGTAAACTGTTATAAAAAGTGTAATTCCTTGGAACTGTGTCAAACTGACAAGCTTTTCTGACACAAAGAAAACAGTCAACAGAGTGAAAAGGCAATCTGCTGAATGGGAGAAAATATTCAAACTATTTAATCAACAAGAGATCAATATCCAGAGTATATGAGGAGTGCAACAAAAACAAAACAAAAAACAAACCTGAACAAAAAAATGACAAGTAGTCGGGCATGGTGGCGCACGCCTTTAATCCCAGCACTCAGGAGGCAGAGGCAGGTGGATCTCTGTGAGTTCAAGGCCAGCCTGGTCTACAAAGTGAGTCCAGGACAGCCAGGGCTGTTTCACAGAGAGAGACTCTATCTCGAAAAACCAAAAAGACAAGTGATCTGAACAGTTTTAGTTTGTTTTTGTTTTTGTTGTTGTTTTTTGAGACAGGGTCTCACTCCCCAGCTTTGGCTGGCTGGCCTGGAACTCTCAGTGCTGGGACTATGGGACTAAAGGTGTGTGCCATTACTTCCAGCCCTGACAGTTCTTTGTTTGTTTTTGAGACAGGGTTTCTCTGTGTAGCCCTGGCTGTCCTGGAACTCAGAGATTCACGTGCCTCTGCCACCCAGGGCAGAGTGCTTGGGATTGAAGTGAGCCACCACTGCGTGGCAACAGGCAGCTCTTAAAAGAAGATATGTTGAGGCTGCATCAGTTCCAACTGACTAGAACAAAACATACCACAGAATGCTCTCTACCACTGAAAAACACTTAATTTCAGATCACAACTCACTTAAGGATTTCAGAAGATTGTAGCCCCTGTATTGTCATACTTCTTTATGTCTATGTGGTTTTGGTTTATGCATGGAGCATACCTTGGAGGTCAGAGGTCTATACTATCTTTCTCTATAATCCTCTCTACTTTATTTTCTGAGACAGTGTCTCTCACCGAAGCTCCTAAGCTGGCTAGACTGGCTGGCCAGCAAACCCTTGGAATCTACTTGTTCCCTACCTCCCAATGTTGGGGTTACAGGCAAACACTGCACACCTGCCTTTAAATATAGGTGCTCAGACCTTCAGACTTCTAGAACAAGCACTTTACTCTCCAACCACCATACCATATTGCCTCTTTTTTCTTTTGTGTGTGTGTGTGTGTGTGTATGTGTGTGTGTGTGTGTGGTGTGTATCTGTGTGTCTGTGTGTGTGTCTGTGCACGCGTGCACTAGAGCGAGGGTATGTTTAAGTAACATTTTATGTTAAGAGGACCATTTGTGGACGTTAGTTCTCTTTCGTTATATGGGTGCTGCAACTTAAGCTCAGGATTCATACTGCCATTCTTATAACAGAAGTGCCTTAAGTTTCATTTTCTTTTACTTTCACGTTGTACATACAACCAGGAACCAAGGAAGATGACTGCTTCCTTCTGCTCAGCTCCCTTCCCCACTGATATAGTCCAGGGTCCCAGTCAGGGAACAGTTCCACCCACACAGTGGGCAGCTGCTGAATCTCATCTCAATTCTGTCTAGATCTAGCTGACGACTGACACCAACCACTATAAGCAGGTACCCTCCAGTGTCACTGCTACAGCTCAGATATGGTCTGCTCTCTGACGGTTCATATCCTGAAGGCTTCATCCCAGTCAGCAGTACAGAAGACAGTGGGGCATGGTTCTACATGCCTGGAATCATTTGTGTTCTCTGAGAGGAGACCAGTAGTCGGAAGGCCTGTCTGAGCTACATAGAGTTTGATACCAGCCTCAGCTATAGGAGAATGTCTAAACAAAGCAAAAACAACCAAATATCAATAAAACAGTATAGAAAGGTGGTTGGATCTACCCTGTGGATCAACTGCTGGAGTGCAAGAAGAGGCCAGTTCCAGAACCCAAAACTACAGACGACACAGGACAGTTACGGCATATCTGAGAGGAGTTCCAGTGAGGTTCCAGTATTGACAAAGTAGCAGAAACCAGAGGCCTCGTACCAGACCAAGGAGTCATGTTAATGAACATTTGCAAGCAAAATGTGTGGACAAAAGGGAAAATTGTGGGACAAAGTGAAAGACACTGCAGCTTCCAGAATGAAATTTTATTTTTTATGCTGGGACAGACTGCAAGGATGGAGGGTGGTTCTGAGGGGAGGTGGGAGATGAGAGAACAGGGTGCATGATGTGAAATTCACATAATTAAAAATTTTCAATTAAAAAAAAAAAGGAACTTTAAGGGGAAGGAACTTTTAGGAGGAAACTGGGTTACGACCATAAATTGGATTAATGTTGGTGTCAGAGGATACAGATTCCCACAAAGGGTGACTGGCCCCTCCTGAGTAGTCCACTTCTGGATTTGAACAGAAGCACCTGGCCCCTCTTCTGAATCATCACCATGCTGTGACATTGACTGTCTTCATCAGACACTGGGGCTGTGCTGTTGGCAGTTTCTAGCCACCAGAAGCATAGGTCAACTGAACCTCTTTTCAGGGGTTAAGAGTTAAGACAGGGTTTTGCTTATATACCCTTGAATGACCTAGAGTTTACTATGTAGACCAGGCTGGCCTCGAACTCATGGAGATCCACCTGCCTGTCTGTACCTGTGAAGTGCTGCACATACCTGCAGGCAGGAGGATCAACAGCTTAGGCTCAGACTACAACCTGAGTGAATGAATAGGTTTTTTGTTTGTTTTAGAGACAGAGTTATCTGTGTCCTCTAGGCTGGCTTTGGGTTCCTGAGTTGAAGTGATCTTCCTGTCTCAGTCTTCACAGGATAGATATCAAGATGGGTAACATCATAAGTCAATGTGAGACTTAAAATTATAGCATCTGTTTACCTTTTTCTGTGCTTGAGAATATGGAGATAATTTTGTTCCTGGGTTTTTTTTCCTCTGGGACAGAAGGCAAAGGCTTCAAACTGTGATTGGCTGATAAAGGATCCTTTCCTCCGGTGCTAAAAATGGTACTGCTCATTCGCACAGGAGGTGCAGGAGGCTTGTCTTCTAGCTCTCCGTTATCAGACATGATTCAGAATTATGAAATGTCTGAAAGAGACAACCCACAAAACATTCAATTAATTACAAGATTAAAGACAAATAGATAGTAATTACCCCCACCACAGTTGCAAATTAGAAAATGTGATCCAGTTAGTGACATTTGCAATTTTTGGATAAAAAATGATAAAACAAATTTGTCTCAATAAACCAATCTCCACTAGTTAGCCACAGAAATGTCTGGAGAACATGTTCACACTAACACATTACAAGCACTTTACCTAACTAATGACTCCGAGACAATTCCAAAATAAGGACGGACATGTTTGTGTGTTGCCTCATTTTCGTCAACATTATACAAACTACAATCCCCTGAAAAGAGGAACCCCTAGTTGAGGAACTGCCTCCATCAGACTGGCCTGTAGGCAAGTCTGTGGGTGGTTTCTTGGCTAATGACTAATGTGGGAGGGTCCAGTCCACTGTTGGAAGTGCCACCCGTGAGTGGGTCCTAGGTCATACAGGAAAGCCAGCTGTGCAAGCCATGGGGAACAAGCCAGTAAGCGGCATTCCTCATAGTCAATGCTGCAAGCTCTTGCCTTGACTTTTCCTGATAATGGACTGTAATCTTAGAGACAAATAAACCCTTTCTTTCCCCAAGTTAGTTTTAGTCAGTGTTTTGTTTTAATTTTATTTAAAAATTTTCATGTAATATCAGTGTTTTATCACAGCATTAGAGAAGCAAATGAGAACAGTTTAAATTTTTTAAGATTTATTTTTATTGCATGTGCTGTGTTTTGTGTGCATATATATATATACGTATGTATGTGTGCATATGTATATGTATACATATAGATATATACACATACATATGCACACACCCCACATGAGCACAATACCTTCAGAGGCCAGCAGAGGGTGTCAAATCCCCTGGAATTAGTCAGACAGTTGGGAGCTGCCATGTTGATGCTGGGAATCAAACCCAGGTCCTACCCAGCACTAGCCACTGCTCCTACCCACCAAGCCATCTCTCCAGTCCATTTGTTTTTAAGTAATCAGGCCTAAACCTGTGGGATTCCTCCTGCCTCATGAACCCTAGGATAACAGGCATGGCACACCACATAATAGTGGAGTTTTAAGCAAGAGAGATTTCAGCTGGGCATGGTGGCCCACACCTTTAATCCCAGCACTTGGGAGGCAGAGGCAGATGGATCTCTGTGACTTCAAGGCCAGCCTGGTCTACAGAGTGAGTTCCAGGGTAGCCTTGGGTACACAGAGAAACCCTGTCTTGAAAAAGCAAAAAAAAGCAAAACAAAAAAGATTTCCAAAGAGGAACAATATGTCTCTGGAGCAGCCACACTGGATATCTCTGGTAGGTCTACTGTCAGAAAGAAGCAAAGACAAGTCGTCCTTGGCTCTCCTTTACTGTATGTTTACGCACATACACACACACATGCACAGGAAGGCCAGGTGCTGTTAACGGTTTCCTCCTCAACCACTCCATACCTATGTTTTTCAGACATGGTTTCTCACTGAAGGCTGAGCTCAACAACTGGCAAGACTGGATGGCTAGCAAGCCCCAAGGATCCTCCTGTTTCTACTTCCCTAGTGCTGTGATTATAACACCTGGCTTTTTAAACAGGTGCTGGGGACCCAGGTTCAGGCTCTGATGCTTGTATGACAAACACTTTTCTGTCTGAGTCATCTCCTCAGCTCCAGTTCCTTAGCTCTTAAACCTACAACCAACACTTCTTTAATCTGAGTTGATGCTCAAGGGCCTTGTGATTGATTTTAGTATTTCACATAAACTTTCCTAAAAGAACGTGCCACTAAAAGACATAACATCAATGAAATTCAGAAAATCATAAGGACATACTTTAAAAACTAACATTCTACTAAATTGTAAAATCTAAAAGAAATGACGACTTTCTAGATGCATATAGCCTACTAAATTAAACCAAGACGAGATAAATAATTTAAGTAGATCTATAAAAAGCAATAAGAGGGCCGGAGAGATGGCTCAGAGGTTAAGAGCACTGGCTGTTCTTCCAAAGGTCCTGAGTTCAATTCTCAGCAACCACATGGTGGCTCACAACCATCCACAATGTGATCTGGTGCCCTCTTCTGGAATGCAGGTGTACATGCAGATAGAGCACTTATATGCATAAAATAAATAAAATAAATCTTTAAAAAAAAAGCAATAAGATACTGAAACAATAATTAAAAGAACAACAAACCCCTCCCAACTAAGCAACGTTTAGGCCCAGTGAAGAGTGAAGACATCTATCTGCTTTCTCCATTCTGACTTCAATACAATGATGCACTTCAAGTCTTCCTAGAGAGATCAACAGTTTTCCTACACACTAACAATAAACATTGAGAAAGCAGGGAAACAACCCCACAACTGCATAATTGCTTCAAAGTCAAAACAAAACAAAAACATCTTGGAATAAATCCAACCAAAGAAGTAATAGACCTCTAAAATGAAAACTTTAAAACAGCAAAGAAACTGAAGACAATAGAAGATAGAAAAACCTCCCACACTTTTGGATTAGTACAATTAATATTATAAAAATGGCTACCTTACCAAAAGCAATCTATTGATTCAAGGCAATCTTCAAATTCCAATGGCACTCTTCACACAAATAGGAAAAATAAGTTAATATGGAAGCACAAAAGACTCAGGGAGCCGAAACAACCCTTAGCAAAAATAAGAACGCTAGAGGTAACACCATGCGTTGCTTCAAGTTACACTATAGAGTCATGGTAATAAAAACAGAATGGTATTGTTATAAAAAAAGATACACAGATCAGCAGCAGAATAAAAGACCCAGATATGAAACCCCATAGCCACAAACACCTGATTTTTTTGATAAAGATGTTAAAAATACACAGTGGAGAAAAGACAGCCTCTTCAACAAATGGTGCTAGGAAAACTGGATGTCCATACATAGAACAATTAAATAAAATTTTTTTTTTTTTTTTTTTTTAGGTTTTGAGACAAGGTTTCTCTGTGTATCCTTGACTGTTCTGGACTCACGCTGTAGACCAGGCTGGCCTTGAACTCACAGAGATCCACCTGCCTCTGCCTCCTGAGTGCTGGGATTAAAGGTGTGAACCACTACGCCCGGCTGAATTAAATCCTTATCTCTCAAAAAAAAAAAAAAAAAACAACCCCAAATGAGTCACAGATTTTAAGACTTGAATTCTGAAACTGCTAGAGGGAAAACGATTCAAGACACCAGCACAGGCAAGGAGGTTCTGAACAAGGCCCTTAAATTCTGAAACTGCTAAAGGAAAAACTGGGGCAAGCACTTAACACTGCTCTGAATGGGCTCCTCTCACTCAGGAAATAAGGTCAACAATGACAAATGGAACATCGTGAAATTAAAGCCTCTGTTCAATAAAGGAAACAGCTAATCAAGTGAGAGATAGCCCAGATAATAAGGGAGAAACTTTGCTAGCTATATAGAGGTTTAATATCAAACAGGTGTGTCCAGCCTTTTGATACTGCAACACGTCATCTACAAAACAACTAACTCATCACACACACAAAAAGACAAACAAACAAAAACCCTCCTAATATTTGAACTAAGTTTAATTTTGTTTTGGGTCTCTTTTTATCCATGTGGCCCATGACCTGCAGGTTAGACACATGCCTGAGCGAATATACAAAGAACTTTTTTAAAAAATCCTAAATGAAAGAAATCAAACAGCCCAATCAATAAATGGGCTAATGAAATTAACAGACAATTCTCAAAAAACAAATTTCAGGAACAGTGGGGTGGGGTCAGTAGGCAGAGGTGCTTACGCTCAGGCCTGACAGCATTTTGATAGAATCCTATAAGGTGACAGGAAGAGAACTGAATTCCTACCTTGTCCTTAGGCACTGCTGCATTCACAAACACATGCACACAAAATAAATCTGAAATACAAATAGCAATGAACATATAAAGAAGGTCCAACCACAATAAACCCCCAGAGATGTGCAAATCAAAGCTAGGCTGAGATTCCAGCTTTACTGCAGTCAGAAGTCAGTCAAAACGAAACAAGTAACAGTAATCAAAGACTCCAACCTGAGCCCTAAGTATTGCCAGTGCGAGTGTAAACTAGTCCAACCATTATGAAAGTAGTGGTGGAGGTTCCCCCAAAAACTAAAACAAGAACTTCTGTAAGACCCAGCTGTATCACTGATGGTTTTGCCAACAGACTCCGAGTCAGCACGTCACAGAGCACTTGAAGGTCAGTGCTCCCAGCAGCACTGTTCACAGGAACTACGTGGTACAGACACAGGCTTCCAACAAGAGGGTAAAGAAATGCTGAGCTACAGATGACCAGCAAGTCCAATAAAGGGACAAAAGGAACTAATGGGAAAGGCAAGGAAAAGAGAGCACAGGGCACAGTGGGCAGTCAAGGGCTCAAATACAACATATACTCGCACTAAAATTTAAAGAAGGGATGTGCAAGAGTCTCTGAAAATCTGGCAAATGGAACCTCCTGGTCTGAGCACAGTGATAAAGTTAAATGTATAGCATGCCCAAGAATCAGTGTGGCTATGCTGCCTCCATCTGTCACCTTTTAATGTCCTGCTCAGATAGACAAGGTGACATCCCCCTCATAGCTAACTTGGTGGAAATTTTAACCTCACTTACGAACACATATACATATTCTTTTATATTAAACAATATATGTGGTGTATGCTTGTGTGAGGATCTTCTGCCTGTGTGAGTACCTGAAGCAGCCAAAAGTGGGCATCTGAGTCCCTGAGCTGGAGTTACTGGAGGTTGTGAGCCACCTAGTGTAGGTGCCAATAACTAAACTTGGTCCTCTCTTGAAGATAACCACTAAGTTATCACTCCAATCTCCTTGTCTTTATTTTTTAATCTTCCTGAGTGCATGCACACACATGGAGGTCACAGGACAACTTCAGGTATGAGCCCTTGCTTTCCACCATATTTGTTTTGTTTTGTTTGTTTGTTTTTTTAAGACAGGGTTTCTCTGTGTAGCCCTGACTGTCCTGGAACTCACTTTGTAAACCAGGCTGGCCTTGTGCCTCTGCCTCCCAAGTGCTGGGATTAAAGGTGTGCGCCACCACATCTGGCTGCTTTCTGCCATGTTTTAAGCCAGGGTCTCACTCAGTGCTGTGCATGCCAGGCTATCTGGTCATGAGCTTCTGGGGAATTCTCCTGTCTCTGTCCCTCATCTTGTTATAGGAACAACAGGAATATGTACTACGGTGACTGGCTTTACATGAGTTCTACAGATCCAAACTCCGGTCTTGAGACCAGTGTTTGACCCACATAACCATCTCTCCTGCCCTACTTTTGCTTTTAAATTATTTATTTGCTTATTTTATATGCATGTGAGGGAGTGTGCGTAGGTCAGAGAACAACTTGAAGCTGTGAATTTACTCCTTTCACTGTGTGGGTCCTGAGGATCAGACTCGGGTCATCAGGCTTGGAGGCAGCAACCTTTACCTACTGAGCAAAGTTCTGTCTTATTAAAACAGTGGAGGACAGCAATAGAAGATTCCTACCTTACATAAACTCTTATATAAAACTATATGCTAGAAAACCAAACAACTCCTCAATAAACAATGGTAAATTACCAATAAAAAGTGGTTTTTGTTTTTTTAAGGATTTATTTATTATATATACAACATTCGGCCGGCATGGCCTGCATGTATGCCTGCAGGTCAGAAGAGGGCACCATATCTCATTATAGATGGTTATGAGCTACCATGTGGTTGCTGGGATTTGAACTTGGGTCCTTTGGAAGAACAGTCAGTGCTCTTAACCGCTGAGCCATCTCTCCAGCCCTAAAAAGTGGTTTTGAATGGTGATTGGATCTTGATCTTTTGTGAGGAAACCTTTGTTTATCTACAATAAAAATGAGGCCAACTTTATCCACAGAAAATTCAAAATAATCATTATTTCAACTTAGCTCAAATTCTAGGACCTGGAGAAAAGCAGCTGTAATTTGAGAACTGAGAGATACAGACATTACTTCCCTCTGAATCTTGTAGTTTTTATTTTTCAGAGTACGTCACAAATGCTCCTTGTTCTGGTGCATTACTCTGACATACATTATCTGCCATATCTGATATGTGAAAGAAACAACCCAGCAAAAAGAGACTTACCTAAAAGCTGCACGCACAGCTAACACTAGGACCAGAACACACACTCCTAACCCCATCCTTGCGCCTTTCTCTTATACTAATGCAACGCACTGGATGACTTCTGGCACTGAGCTACAACTGTGACAATTAGTCATGATTTATGTCGCTTACTTCACTCAGTCCAAAGGGCAAGGACTTTGCATATCTTAGACAGGAATACTGACTGACTTTTATGGTGACCATATTCTATCCCCAACAAACTACATCCTTCCTGAATGGAGTGGCCATTTTCTCACACAGCAGTTTACTGAGCACAGCTGAAGCATGCCATGTTAACAGGATTACCTTTGAAAAGCTTTGTTCTTGACCCTCATAGCTGACTCATGACCTTAGTTGCTCTCCAACAAAGCAACTTTTTATGCACTGCTTCTATTGACAGTGTTAAGTGCCTGAAAAGTGCCAAATAAGGTCCTGATAAAATTCTTTTAATCTTGTATTTTAGACAAGAACATTAGACACAAAAACAATTCATGAGATTGGAGATGTAGCCTCAGTTGGTAGAGAGTGCTTGCTTAGTGTGCAAACCCTGGGTTCAATCCCCAGTACCTACAAACAGAACAAGGGGTGCATGCGTCCTCCCACAGGAAGGCTGGGAGCAAGAGGTTCAAAGTCATCTATGGCTGTGTAAGGAGAGCATGAGACCCTGTCCCAAAACCAAAACAAGCCAAACAAACTTCATGATAAAAATGGTAATATACCCAATATTCTGTTCTATCACTATTCAAAAATGCCATGTGGAAAAAAAAGTAAGTAAGCAGTGCCTCTCTCCAATCTGTTCACTTTTTGCTACTTTACAGTGACAAACAAGTAGGCACCCAAAACATACTGTACTCTTTAACAGGCCCATTGTTTAACTGTGATGAGCCTCAAATACAAGCAACTCTTCAACTATGTACTGAAGGAGACCAGGGGTAGGTAGCTAAAGACACAGCAGAAATAAAGAAGTGGAGTCTGGAGTCAGTCAGTCCAACTAGTGGAATGAATTTATTATAGTCAACTGTGGCACAGTAAGTGAAAAGCACATTACCAGGAAACATGGTAAGAAGGTAGAATTCTAATTCAAATTTTTACCCTAATTTTATATATTTTCAGGAACTTATTAATGTAATAACACCATCTCCAGAACTCTTAACAGTCTCTCCCCAGACGTGATGGCGCACGCCTTTAATCCTAGCACTCAGGAGGCAGAGGCAGGCGGATCTCTGTGAGTTCGAGGCCAGTCTGGTCTACAAAGTGAGTTCCAGGACAGCCAGTACTGTTACACAGAGAAACCCTGTCTCAAAACACCAAAAAAACAAACAAAACAAAAACAACAATCTCTCCATAAGCTGACACCTCTGCACCCAAACCTTAGGAAGCTCAGTGAGAGTAAGTAAGGACAACAATAAGCCCAAACTACCTGCAGTGCCGCCACATGCTGAGACAGAAGCTTCTACCCTTCACCTGATCAGAACACCAGTCAGAATATCCAGTCAAGATGGCAAGGCTCCAAAGCAAAGATGTGATGCAGAGAGGTGTAGAAACACAGGTAGGACTTGTAAGAAACAAAGGAATGAAACTGCATCAAATTCACATAAACACAAATTCCTGGGACTGATCAAAAAGTCAGGTGACCAGAGGGATGGCTCAGTGGGCAAAGATACTCTCTGCAGAATCCACATGATGGAAGGAGCGCCTACATCTACAAGTTTTCCTCTGACCTCCACACACGTACATACACAAATTAAACAAATGGAAAAGCAGAAGTTTTTAAATTTAGTGTACAAACAATGCTGGTAAATAAAACAAGAGAGATGATTTTAGTGAGTCCAAAAACAAGGTAAAAATAAACACTCAAAAGAATAAGCCATTTATTAGCCCACTTATTCTCTGATATTTAACTAAACCCACTATGCTTCTACTCTGATAGGACCCAGAAGGCCCTCTTTCACATATACCTAGTCTACAGAGACAAATAAAAAATAAATCTCTGGGTGGAAAAGAAAAAACCTTAGCTAGTGAGCCCCATCATAGTGAAAGGTAAAAAACAAAATCACTTAGAAATGCTAACAAAACACCTCCCCCCCTACACACACACACACTCCTTTCCTTGCTGTGTAGTCAAGGCTGGCCTTGAACTTGTGATCCTCCTGAACACTGAGGTTACAGCAATGAACTACCACACCCACCTCTAAATGCATTTTAATGGTCTAAATTCATCCTGTGGAACACAGTTTCACTCTCTGGTGAGTCAATCCCCCCCCACACCCCCCAAAAAAAAAGCCATTATAAAACCTTTCCAGGACAAATGAGCCTTAACAACTATTATCAACTAATACTCAAGGATATATACATTTGGCAACAGGGTCTGATGTAGCCCAGGCTGGCCTCAACCCTGCTATTTATGGAGGATGATTTTGAACTGTTTTGAGACAGTCTCACCATGTAGCTCTAGGAAGTTAAATGCTGGGATTAAAGGCACAGCCACTAAGCCTGGCAACTTTGAATTTCTGTCTTCCTGCATCCATCTTCCAAGAGCTAGGATTAAAATTGTGCCTGACCACATCCATGCTTTAGGATTTATATTCTGTGTATGAGTATCTGCCTGCCTGTATGTATATGTATACCACATACATGCCTATTGCCAGTGGAGGGGAGGGGGCATCGGATCCCCTCAGTCTGGAGTTAGTTAGTTGTGAGCTGCCATGTGGTGCTGGGGACTGAAATGTCTGTGGCTGAGCAAAACTGATGGTGAGCAGTGACTGCTAACTTTCATCTTGTCTTTACACGTTCACTTACACCAATAATGGAAACTTTCTGCATTGCCTATTAAACATACTGATCAAATTATAACGTTGCCACTATATTACCTAATATGATGTCTCTTATTTCCTCTCCTGAGTTCTATTCTTTGGGAGAAAACACTAACTTTATAGGTTTGCAGAGGGAGGAAGTAGAGACTCCCAACATAGTTCAGGGGGGCCTTGAACTTTCCATCTGCCTGCCTCAGTCTCCAGAGTGCTGGGATTACAAGTGTGTACGCCATTCCTGGCATATCTTTTTTGATTGATATAAAAGTACCTACCTAGCAAGTGTTATAAAGACAATAAAAACTGACAAGGCTTTTCAAATAGACAATGCTAACCAATATGAACAAATGGCTACCATTCAAGTTGTATCTTAAAAACAGCCTTTACTTTTAGACCTTTTCTTCAATCAGTAAGTAAACTGGGTTACATTTTGTATTGCCTATTCATTCACAGAGAGTAATGTGGGGTGGGCTGGAGAGATGGTTCAGTCATTAAGAGCACTGGCTGCTCTTCCAAAGGACCAGGGTTCAAATCCCAGCACCCTCACGGCAGTTCACAGCTGTCTGTAATTGCCGGGCGTGGTGGCACATGCTTTTAAGCCCAGCACTGGGGAGGCAGAAGCAGGCAGATAGATCTCTGTGAATTTAAGGCCAGTCTGGTCTACAAAGTGTGTCCAGGACAGTCAGAGATACACAGAGAAACCCTGTCTGGAAACACCAAAAAACAAACAAACAAAAGGTAGGAAATGGCAGACGTGGAAAGTATTCTGAAGTTTCATCAGCTACTTTCCTTGTTGCTGTAATAAGATACCTAAGAAAAATACCTTATAGAGGACAGGTTTACTCTGGCTCACAGTTTGAGTGTACAGCCCATCACGGTAGGGAAGGCATGGTGGGAGGAACTTGAGGCTGCTGGTCACATCACAGCCACAGTCAGGAGGCAGGGAGGTGAGACAAATGTTAGCTCTCAGCTTTTTTTTCCTTTTTATTCAGTCTAGGACCCCAGCCCATGAAATGGTGGTGTCCAGAGTTAGGATGCTCTTCCCACAACAATCCTAATCCAGACAGCCCCTCACACACATGCCCAGAGGTTTGTTTTCACAAATCCTATCAGGGTCACAATGAATGTTAACCAACACATCATCTAGATTTCTTATTACGAAATTATTTTGTCTCCAAGTAAAAGTGCCAATGATCACAAATGATTGTCTATAAAATTCAAGTAAAGTTTAAAAAGACTATCATTGATTGACTGATTTTTTTTTTTTTTTTAAGGGCAGGGTTTCTCTGTGTAGTCCTGGATGTCCTGGAACTCACTCTGTAGACCAGGCTGGCTCCAAACTGATCCACCTCCCTCTGTCTCCTGAGCACTAGGATTAAAGGCATGCGCCACCAATGCCTGGCTGGACTCTCATTTATAATAGCATTAAAAATAGAAAGTTCCTAGGCCACATTCTCAGCTCACTGTATCCAGATTAACTATTTCATGGTGCCCCAATGCCAAAAGGGATGTTTAGTGAACTGGTTGAAACAATTTCAAGTGTCTGTAAAAGGTAGTACTTATTTGAAAAAACATTACATGTAAGTTGAAAGAAACAATACTTTGTTTCACTCTGACTTATAAGTATTTCTGAATGATTAACACCATTCAATGGGCACTGCAAAGTCTCTCAGCCCCTGACACAACACCCTCCTCACTTTCTTTTTTTGGTTTTTCGAGACAGGGTTTCTCTGTATAACAGCTCTGGCTGTCCTAGACTCACTTTGTAGACCAAGCTGGCCTCGAACTCAAAGAGATCCGCCTGCCTCTGCCTCCCAAGTGCTGGGATTAAAGGCGTGCGCCACCACCGCCCGGCCCTCCCTCCTCACTTTCTTACTTCACACTGGCTGTCATCATTCCAGCTCAACAGCCACTGCACTAAGCTGGACATACAATATATCACAACCCAATGTTGAAGCTAGTCTTCCTGGAACTAGGAGCCTGCTGAATCCAATAGATTTTGTTCACTGTTTAACTTTAAAATCTAAAAATACTCCATGGTGCCTATGAACTCAGTGGGGTGCCCCAGAGTCTAGGCATGGCTTGGAAACTGCAGACTTACACATATATAAAAGGGAAAATGTGCTGAAAGACTTTAAAGCCCTAAGTGGATAGATTAATGAATTTACACAAAATTGTAAAGATGCAGACTATCCTCAAACTGATCTACAGATTCATTACAATCCTCATCAATTCTAAGGAACCTTTGTGAAACAATGGAACAACAATTCTAAAATTTATATGGAAGATCAAAGATCCAGGATGCTTTGGAAGAATAATTATATGAATATATAACTATATGTTTAGTTCACCCTAATAGGAAAACATTTTATATTACAAAATCAGTTTCTGATATTGCACTACTTGAAGCTTTTCAGATCCTTTGGGGTCATCTTGCTTAAGCTACTATCCAAGCAAACAGCTTTTTGTCGAGGTCAATTTTTTTACTCAGGCACAACATGATAACAATTCATAACACTGTCATGTCATGTTGCATCCACACATACAGACTCTGGTAGTACAAGGGAATAATTTTGGGGTCATTCCTCTTTCTCACCCTGTGTTGGATAAGACAATGCAGCGAGCCATTGGTTACACTTCTCTTTGGCTACTACTACTCCTTCCAGGCTACACTTCCCTTTCCTACACTTCTGTTCTCTGGAAATGTACTTCCTAAGAAGGGACAGTTACATAAGTCCTCTGCCCCACCCCCTGTTTAAAGGGATCCAGGCAAAGAAACAGCTCTACTTTATATTATATTATACCTACATATATATGTATATATATATATGTATATATAGGTAGATAGATAGATCATCAAGAACACTTCAAACTAAAGACTAAACGTGAAAATCAAGATTCTTTAAATGATTATGGAGTATCTTTACATAGGAGATCATCTTACAAGACAGAGAGCACTTCCTAGTAAATAAGTGTATAGTCTACACAAAAGAACCAAAGCAGAAAGCTAGTTGATATTTAAAAGATAGATTTGAAAAATGTACTTACTTTGAATAAAAAATGAAAAGACAAAAAATCCAAGAAACAGGGCTGGAGAGATAGCTCAACAGTTAAGAACACTTGAGAGGACCTGTGTTTGACTCCTAGCACCCACTTGGCAGCTCACAACTATCTGTGACTCCAGGAGATCCAGTACCCACCTCCTCTAGTCTTCTAGGGCATCAGGCACACACATGGTATTCACACCCATGCAAGAACTCATACATATAAAACAAAAATAGTCCCAGCACTCGGGAGGCAGAGGCAGGTGGATCTCTGTGAGTTTAAGGCCAGCCTGGTCTACAAAGTGAGTCCAGGACAGTCAAGGATACACAGAGAAACCCTGTCTTGAAAAACCTAAAACAAACAAAAACAATAAATCTTGGTAAGAATCCAATAAATAATAAGAAAATAACATGTGAATATGATCAACCTCAGATACTGTACAAATGTAAATAAGCCACCAGCAGATACTACTTTATACTGTCAATACTAGCAAGAACTAAAAAGACTAACCAAGCCAGAAGTGGTGGTACATGCCTCTGACTCTAGCACTTGGGAGGTGGAGGTAGGGCAGATCAGAACTCAAGGCCAACCTCAGCTACACAGAACTGGAAAGACAATACAAGACACAATAGTCTTGTACAGTCTGTTAGTACCTTGTTCCTAGAACTACTCTGTAGACCAGGCAGCAGGCTTCAAACTCAGAGACTCTGCCTGCCTCTGCCTCCCAAATGCTGGGATTAGAGGCATGTGTGTGCCACCATGCCCCATATATTTTAGTATTTTAGTGCATGAATGTTTTGCCTGCATGTATGTCTATACCATGCATGTGCCTGGTGCCTGCAGAGGTCAAAAGAGGGTGTTGAATCCCCTGGGGCTGGAGTTACGAAGGTTATAAGCCACCAACATGAGTGCTGGAAGATGAACTCCAGTCCTCTGCAACAGCAATAAGTCCTCTTAAATCTCCAGCCCCACGCAGTGTTTTGTTTTGTTTTTTTTTTCTCCCCCATATGGCCATGCCACTGGTTCTGAAATGGTATTTCATTTTGAGTTTATTTGATAAAATATGGTCAAATGGTGGGTATAGTAGGAAAGGAAAGCTGTAGGTGATAATGCTGCCACAGTTGTTACACTTTTGTTTATAGAAAAATTAGCCAGGTATGATAGTCCATGTCGCCAGCACTTGGAGGCAGAGGCAGGTAGATCTCAGTAAGTTCAAGGCTAGCCTGGTCTACATAGTCAGTTCCAGGACAGCCACAGCTACATAGTGAGATTCTGTCTCAAAAAAAAAAAGACGTTGCAATGAACAATGAAAGTGAAGATGTCTGGATAGAGGGGTATACCATGGGACACACTACAGTTTCCATGAGATGTTTTCTATGCTTTGTTTTGGTTTATTTTGTGGGGAAGTTGCAAGGGCAGATACGAGGGGACAGGGAGATGAGTGGGATTAAAGTGCATGATGAGAAACTCACAATCAATAAAAAGATAAAAAAAAAACAAGACAAAAAGATTTTTTAAAAAACTCTCTCCATTTTGACATTTTTGTTGTTTTATTTCTTTTCCCAAAGGCATGTGCCACTATACCTGGACAAAATAATAATAATCAATAATACTAATAATAATAATAAATCTTTTTTAAAAGGAGAAGAGGGCTAGATAGCTCAGTGGTTAAGAGCACAGGTTGCTCTCGCAAAGAGGCTGGTTCAAGTCCCCCAACCACATGAGTAACTCCAGTTCCAGGGGATCACATGCCCCTGCTCTGGCCTCTGTGGGCACACCAATGCACAAACATCTATGTGCAAAACAACATACATATAAAATAAATTCTTTTTAATTTATGAAAAGTAACTAGGCTCTGCAGAATATACCAGATGTTTCTAGAACAATTTAAAAAGTTCTAACCCTGCCCCTAGAAGCATTGCAGGTGTGGCTGCTGTGTCACATGTGCATCAGTAAGTGGCAGAGAGGTAAGAGGCTATGTCTACTCTGAGTATTTTGACCTATGAACATCTGATTAACCTAACATTCCCTGAAAAAAAAAAAAAAAAAAAGAGCCTGAGACGACTACCAGTCCTGCACCAGGGGCCCCTGAACAGGGAGCTAGCCTAAGATGACCACCAATCTGGCACCACACAAGCCTGGAGGGACAGATTGTGCCTGAAATGACCCCTGCCCAGTGTTGGTGCCATAAGCACAAGTGGGACACATCACTCCTGAGAAAACTCCAGATACTCAGAGACCCCGGGCACCAGGAAGAGGAGCAAGTAAGTAGTAGAGAAATGGAAGAAAAACAGAAGGATGGGAGCCCAATGAAGAAAGGCAGAATTAAAGACTTGAGGGAAGTGAGGAACAGTCTAGTGTGAGTAGCTGGTGATGCTCCCTGGGACCCACATCTGGGTCTATGGCTCTGCAATAGCAGGAGTCTGTTATCACCAAAGACTAGGTGAAAGTCCCTGGTCTGAGCTGCTGCCTGGGACATGTAGATGTCTGAGGGCTGTACAGAACTATCCCCACCCCTCACCTGGGCATTGTGGGAAAGCTGGCCCCAGGGTCATGAGAATAGGAGAGCTGACCCTGCCCCAGCCAGTTGTAGTACTTAGGAGAGCAGGCCCTGCACACTGTCGGAGTTGTGGGTAGGGTGACCCTAAGGATACAAGTACTGGAGAGCTGGCCTGGCCACTGTCTCCTGTGCAGTGGTGTGGATAAGGGAGAGATACCCTCCTCTTCCCTCCCCCCTCACCACTGGTAGCAGGTGGAAAAGCTGGAGAGCTGGCCCTGCCGCTCACTAGCTGCAGCACTCAGGAGAGCAGGCCCTGCACCTCTCCTGAGGGCATGAGTGAAGGAGAGTTAGCTGGCCCTTCCTCTTCTCTTGTCTGCTGGGTGGTGACACAGGAGAGAGAGAGACCGAGAGAGAGAGAGAGAGAGAAAGAGAGAGAGAGAGAGAGAGAGAGAGAGAGAGAGAGAGAGAGAGAGAGACCGAGACATTTTCCCCTTCATAGGCCCTCGCCACCTAAGGCAGGCTGGAGAACTGGTCCCAGCCAGAGTCAGGAGAGTAGGAGAACTGACCATGCCCCTCACCAGCTGCAACACTCAGGAGAGTGGGTCCTGTACCTCACCTGGGCAGGAGGGTAGAACTAGACCTGGTTGTGGAAGTTACTGGTGGTCCAACCCTGAGGGATTGAAAGAGGGAGAGCTGGCAGGCTGACAAGCTCAGATAACTCTCAAGTCCAGATCCAGGGCTTTGAATTGGCTCACCCCAACATCTACCCCATTAATGAACTGCTGCTGGACTGCATGAAGGGGCCAAGTCCTACAGATCCAAAACTACAGGATCTTCATGACACACGCAGCAACAGGGCATCAGAGAGGAGTCCCAGTAAGGTTTGAGTATTGATAGAGTAGCCGAAACCAGAGGCCTTGTGCCAAACCAACAAGTCATTGCAATGAACATCTTCAAGCAAAGATGTGTGGACAAAATAGTATGCTGTAGGACACACTGCAACAAACTAAAACGGGTTTTTAATTCTCTGCTGGGGGAGGTTGCAAGGTAGGAGGGGAGAGGGAGATAAGTGTTTGGGTTGTATGATGTAAAATTTACAAAGAAGTTGGCCGGGCGGTGGTGGCGCACGCCTTTAATCCCAGCACTTGGGAGGCAGAGGCAGGCGGATCTTTGTGAGTTCGAGGCCAGCCTGGTCTACAAAGCGAGTCCAGGACAGCCAGAGATATTCAGAGAAACCCTGTCTCGAAAAACCAAAAAAAAAAAAAAAAATTTACAAAGAAGCAACAAAGTTTTAAAAAAGTTCTAAAAGTGATTTGAACGCTGGAAGTATCAATGGAGTAATCACACAGCTTTTGAGAGGGGCTACTTTAGAAAGTAAACATGCCATTTATAGATTCTGCTATGTTCTGGGAAAGAATCATTTTTATGAATTTATCTTTCTGCATTTTATGTCATTTTTCTTTGTTCTTTTGTTTTTGGCTTTTTTGAGACAAGCTCTCACTATGTATCTCTGGCTGTTATATAGTCCAAGTTGTCCTCAAACTCAAAGACACATCTGCTTCTACTTCCTAAGTGCTGGGATTAAAGTTGTGTACTACCACACCAGACTGCTGGCTTATTTCTTCTTTGTATGGAATGTATGTGTGGCAAACATTTATCTAGATTTATTCTTCTAGTAAAAATTTTACCCAATGACAAAAATAAAGTAAAAATATTTAGGCTTTTCCATTTAAGAAATTAACATTTCAAAGATGACTTTAAAAATAATTTGAGTTGTCATGCCTTGCTCTAATTTTCAATTCTCAAACTTTTCCATATCTTACTAAACAGATTTCTCAAATTATTCTAGCCTATGATTTAATCATTGCTACCAATTATCCCTAAGTTTACTTTTTACTCTAGGACTCCAAAAGTCTATCCCTCACAAGGCAGGTAGTAACTTTAAAAATATCACATGTATGAAAGCCTTTCAAGGGATTTGACATGAAGCCCAATGATACCTTCAGGACCAGCCCACACTCTCCAAATGCATGTCTTCTCGGTCTCTTTGAGCTTTAGGTATATCCCTTCTTTTCTTTAATTTTTCTAACAGTTAGCCTCTCAAACATTTACGTGTGACCTTCCCAAATGCTTGGCAACTAACCATTCTCCTCCCCCAGAACCAAGGGAGTTCCTGGGTCACAGGACTTTACAGTGCTAAAGCCAGAGGCCTCAGGACAAATCAGGATGAGCCAATCACTCCATTCTCTCTACCCTAGTGCTATCCAGTAAGCACCCACTCTAAAGGTTGGCCTGTCACATCCCCAGGAAACCACCAACCACACCCATGGCATTAATTTTCTGCTAACTTGATACTCACTACAGTGAAAGAATATTTCTTCTCTAACTACTTACAAGTCCCACAAGCACAGATCCAGTGAGTCAGACTTAGCGCTGTACCTAGTCCACAGTAGGTAATGGATAGTAACTGATGGGCTGACCAATGAATGGCCAAAGCACCTGCTTACCAAGGCTGACAAGCTGAGTCAACCCCCAAGACCCACATGGTAGGAGAGCACTGTGGCTTGTGTACCCTCAAGCATACACATACACACACACACAAAATGTAGTGAAATTTTATTATCTGTAAAGTGAATGTGGATGGAAGGATTTTTATGTGTGATGGTATTAGCGTTGAATAAAGGGTCTTTTTGTTCTTTAGGATGATAAAGACCCAGATATGAGAAAACATATCACTATTATTTAAGTTCATATTCTAGAAAATCAAGACAATAAATATTTTCATTATCTTGATCCTAACAACCAAATAGACCAGAAGCCTCACACTTCACCACTTCATTTTCAAGACAAAACTAGGACGTTAATGCTCTGTCTGAACTTACTCATCCAAGTAGCACTCAGCAGAATGTGGGATTTAGGTAAGAGTGTGACCTAGCTCATCAGACAGTAAGGTCACAAGGCAGCAGCAGATGGTGGATAATAAGGCTACATCTGCAGTCCTTGATAAACAGGAAACACCTACAAGTTTGTGAGGGGTTAGTTTAACAGTGTTTTATTCTGAAAATAAAAATCAGGACACAGTCATTCATCATAAAAACTCAAACACTCCAATTCTGTTTTAGAGACCACAACCATGTCCTGGGGCAGGTCTTCCTGAGCACCCCTCTTTCTCTTAATCCTCTCTTAAGCCTATTTTAAAATATCTTAATAACCTGTCCAAAAATAACCCCTCAACACAGAAGAAAGTCTGAAATAAAAATAAAGAATACTCATTATCCTACTTTCCAGAAATAACCTACTTTTTTTTATATTTTCACACTAGAAATTAAATGGCACTACTTGAGAATAAAGATTCTTATTAATTCTCTCTTCATTCATTCATTTATTCAAATATTTACTTAAGGTGGACACAGTGGCTCATGTCTTTAATAACAGCACTTGGGAGGCAGAGGCAGTGGGATCTTAGTAGTTCAAGGCCAGTTCCTGGTTCATAAGAGTACCAGACTACACAGTTACATGGTGAGACTGTGTTTTAAAAACAAACAACAAAACACTAATATATTTATTTAGTACACAAAATTTCCTAGATACTAGAGAGTAAAGATTTAGTCCTGGTTTTGAGAACAGTCCAAGGGAAAATAGCATCATACTACAACCAGGCATGGCTAACTGGGAACAATGAAATATGGTGGGGAAAAGGCTCCTGATTCTACACAATATTAGCCAGAAGTCATACCTGGCTTTTGAAACTAAAGAAAGGGGCTGGAGAGAAGGCTCAGGGGCTAAGAGCTGGCTGCTCTTCCAGAGGTCCTGAGTTCAATTCCCAGCAACCACATGGTGGCTCATAACCATCTATAATGGGATCTGCAGCCCCTTCTGGCCTGCAGGCATACATGCAGACAGAACACTATATAATAAATAAATAAAATATTAACAAAAAAAAATAATTTGCCTGGTATTCAGAGGAAACAGCATGTAAATTCTGTAATCTACACTGTGATACTTTCTTTTCTCCTTGGCCTCCATCCAAGCACCATACTCACAGAATGTATGTAACATGACTAACAATGAAGTTAAAAGTGTTGTGGCTCAGAAAATGTTCCAACACTAAATTAGGGAAACAAAATAGGCAACCAACAAAGATTACTGAAAATTAAAAAATGAACAAAACACTATAAATCTAGCTTTCCTACAGTTCGGCCATAAACTCTAAGTGGCAATTCAAATATGGGAAAGGAAAAACACACACACACACAGAGCAGAGGGCAGAAGGGGCAATAAACACATGAGTACAGTTTCACTCAATAGCAAAGAGTAACAAATTAGGACAACTTAATTCTTTCCTATCAAAGTAATGTCTATATTACTTTGTATTTACTGTATTATTTTGTATTTACTTGTACATTACTGAAGATTGAAGGTCAAGACTGAGTTGACTAAGTAGCAACAGGTCTTCTTTTTCTTTTGCACCTGGAGCACCCATCTCTCATCTCAGCCTCGGGAGTGATGGGACCGCAGGTTTGTGCTACCACTCCTGGAGTGCACCATGTCTTGAAAATCCAGAATAAGGCTGGAGAGATGGCTCAATTGTTCAAGTGCTTGGTGTGCAAGCATGAGGACCAGAGTCTACATCTCTAGAACCCACATAAATGCCAGATGAGGTGCTGGTTTGTTGGAAATCCCAGCACCTAAGCAGGTAGACACATACTGGGGGCTCCAGAAGCAAGCTAACTTACCAGACTAGCCCTACAGGCAAGCTCTGGGTTCAGCCAGAGACAGACTCTACAGATAAGGTAGAGCCATCAAGGAAGACACTCATGTCAACCTGGGGCCTCCATATACATCCAAGTACACATGTGCCATGCGCTCTTTCTCTCTGACAAACACATACACACACACCAAACATGGCTGGGAATATAGCTCAGTGTTCAGAATGTGCTTAGCATATGTAGTCTAAAGCTTGGGAGGAGCAATCTAGTAACATCAGGCATCAAATATGGAAAGTTACATTTTGAGAACAAAGGATTTTTTAAAAAAGATTTATTTTAATTTATGTGTATGTCACTGTGTGAGTGAACATCAAGTGGGTGAAGGCGGCCAGAAGAGGTTGTTGAATCTGGATGTGGGTTCTGGGACCCAAACTTCAGGTCTTCTGGAAGAGCACCAAGCACTCTTAAGCACTAAGTTTTCCATCCAGGCTGAAAGAGATTCAAAAAACAAAAAACCAGCAACAACAAAAAAATCCTCTAAAAACCTTATGTGTGAGTGATAATTTGGAATGAAGAGATCCTAGGTCTTGGGGATGGAGAGAGTCCAGTGGTGAGAGCTCACATTGCTCTCAGACAACTGAGTTTGGTTCCCAGCACCCATGTCAAGTTGATCGCAACTGCCAGAGCTCCTATTCCTGAGAGGTCTGATGCCTTTGGCCTTCATGGGCATTGCACACCCCCATATGCAGACACACACACAAACACATAATTAAAAATTAAAGAAAATGCAAAAGAATTTTTGAGGCCTTAAAAAAAATCTGATGTTACACATTATAGTTGGTCGCAGCTTTCTATGTAGATAGTATGTATTGATTTTGAAGAATTTCTCCTAGCTACAAGGTCATTGAATATTAGCTAAAAAAGATTCATGACCTCCTCAGTCCTGTCTCATAAAATGAAATTCAACCATCTGTCTAAATACCTTCCTCCTCTCTACTAGCTACCCTCATAATCAAAGCCCGCCTCAGAGAAACAAGTCAGCCGCCTCTTGTTATACAGATACAGGGTCTATTGTAGCCAGTTATCTTCTTTGATCTTTCTCTACATATCAGACTACCACAAAAATTCCGGAAAACTATGTGTTTGCGTGTAGACAGACAGATAGACTGATTGGCTAGAAAAACCTGGGCTGCTGCATTCCTTCCTGGGAGGTACAGCATACAGTCAGGAAGAACCCTTTGCATCAGCAAATTCTGGAAATCAGGGATGTATACACACTGAATCAGTTCAGAGAACAGAGCAGGGGTAAGATCCCAGTGCCCTCACTCAGCACACCTGCAATAACACCCCTGGAGCCAGGTTAATGGCTGTATTTTCATCTCCTAGAAGTTTCATCCAGATTCAGTCAATCACAGAGGCAAGAGAATCCACAAACATTTCCCCCCTTTGTTTTTTGTTTGCTTATTTGTTTGTTTAGAGACAGGGTTTCTCTGTGTAGCCCTGGCTGTCCTGGACTTTATTTGTAGACCAGACTGGCCTCGAACTCAGAGATCTGCCTGCCTCTGACTCCAGAGTGCTGGGATTAATGGCATGGGCCACCACCACCTGGAACACAAACATTTCTTAAAATGCACATCAGATACACAAAAGTTACTGCTCTATGATAAAACTAAAAATCCAATATAAGAGCCAGCCATGGTGGTGCATGCCAGTAATCTCAGCACTCAGGAGGCAGAGGCAGGCAGATTTCTGTTGAGTTCGGGCCAGCCTGGTCTACAAATCGAGTCCAGGACAGCCAGGACTATTACACAGAGAAGCCCTGACTCAAACAAAATAAAAATAAAAATCCCACATAAGGCCAACAAAACATAAAGCAGCATATAAGGAAAGACCACTGCACATGGGATCTGCACCCAGAAGGCAGATGCTTCAGCATGGACCTAACACTGTTAGGTGAATTCCAGGAATCAGGTACATATGGAGATAAGACCAAGGTGAAATGTGAGCAATTCAAACCCGTGTGCCACTGTATCCCCACGTTCAGCACCGATGTCCCCCTCTGCCACCGCCATGCCCAAAAGAAAGGCCAAAGGGGATGCTAAAGGAGATAAAGGTGAAGGACGAGCCACAGAGAAAACCAACAAAATTGTCTGCTAAACCTGCTCCTCCAAAGCCAGAGCCCAAGCCTAAAAATGCCCCTG
Organism: Lophiomys imhausi; assembly: GCA_907164525.1. NCBI lineage: Eukaryota > Metazoa > Chordata > Mammalia > Rodentia > Muridae > Lophiomys > Lophiomys imhausi. Next base: position 793,603 of record CAJQZJ010033117.1, on the reverse strand, counting down.
CAAAGGGAAAGTAGGGGAAAGCTGATGTTAGTAAGGATGCAAATAATCCTGCAAAAATGGAAGACACCAAAACAGCCCAGGCACAGAAAACTGAAGGTGCTGAAGATGCCAAGTGACGTGTGTGCATTTCTGATAACTGTGTACTTCTGGTGACTGTACAGTTTGAAATATTATTTTTATCAAATTTTATAAAAATGCAGAAATTTTTTAAGCTATGTTGTTAGCACACAGAACACTTCAGTGTTTTGGGGGAAGGAACCTGCGTTACTAACAATGTCTTCCCATGCTGGACTGATGACGGAAAACATCTTTCCCTGCTAATTTTGAAAGACACCTGTTGGCTGCCAGAAGAGACATCCTGGTGTTGACAAATGTGTCCACCATGGCACAAAATGCCTAGTGATATGGGAAACTAAATTCATTTTTATATCCTCCTCCCCCTATATCATCAACATAGACTTAATTCCCTTAAAATCAGAGACCTGTTGGAACCCAACCCCTCCAATTGATTTTCCAGTCTACTGGGCAATCTGAACTTTGCAGTGACATTATTGAGTGTCCTCAGAAGAGCAATTGTTCCTTTTATAAAAGACTGTGGATCTTCAGATTGATAATTCTGCTACTTTCATTTCATTTCCTGAAAGTCATGGTCAGCTTGTGAAAAGTTGTTAAACAACATCCTTAATGTGAACTGTCAACCCCTCACTCTAAGCTACCTCCCCCTTTTCAAAGCATTGAATGAAGATACTTCATTGGGTTTAAAAAATTTAAAAAAAAGATATAAAAGAATTAAAAGTGTCACAGTAGAAATAAAGCCAACATTGGAGGTAATAATAGCAAACATGTGAATGGCTCATAGGACAGAAATGGTGAACCAACTTAATAATGACAAAGGTTTGCAAGGAAGAAAACAGGACAACCTAAACACAAGTAACCAGAGGTATTTCTGGAAATGAAATGCCAAGACATGCATCATCAGTGAACATTTATTTACAAGACACAAACTGTCAAAATGGAAGTAAAGAAGAGTAGGGAGATCCTACCTACCACTATTTAGACACAAGAAATACCAGGGGCAACCCAAGGCAAAAGGGTAAGTAAATATGACACAGGACAACACTGGAGGAAGTCCTGAAGTCAGCAATGAGGCAAGTGCTAGTCGAGGCTTCCAAGTGCTCCTGAAATGCAGGCTGACTTGCACGTAGCCAAACTAAATGCAAAACCTGAATCTAATGTCACAAAATGAAATTATCATCAAAATATGAAAAATAAAGTATACTACCTATACTTAAAATATAACAATGCATTAATACTGTATTTCAAGTTTGCCCTGGAAAACCATGAGCAATAAAGTGTGGCTATGTTCAAAGGAAAGGCTACAGTCTTCAGTTATGGGAGTCAAATGAATTTACAGACTGACAAATCAGAAATGCTTCTGTATTTTTCCATTAAGATTTAGACATCAGCCAGGTATGGTGGAACATGCCTTTAAGTTAATCCTAGCACTTTGGAGGCTAAGGCCGGAGGATCTCTATGAGTTTGAGGCTAGCTTGCTCTTTATAGTGAGCTCCAGGCCAGCCAAGCCTACATAAAACAAAAGATTAGACATCAACTCACTCAAACTAGTATATTTTATAGGACTCATTCATTTCAAACACCTAAGATCAAACGAAACTAAATATACTCTACAAATTAAAAACAAAAAGCATTGGTAGATGAATAGTTAAATGAAATTTGGTACATGTCACACACTGGACTAGTACATGCTACATGTGATAAACCATGAAGACATCATACTACCTAAAAGAGCCAAACACAGAAGAACAAGTATTGTATGATCCCACTTTTATAAAACCCCAAAAGAGGCAATATCAGGGGCAGAAAGCAGATTAGACACAGGTTACCAGAGGACAATCACTAGGCAGGTTGGCTAGGAGGTGTTTAAGGAATAAATGCTCTGTTGGGGAAGAGGCACATTCTCGAGAGGAATGATAGTGATGGCTGTCCAAAGCTGTGGATGGACCTAATGTTTAAGAACCACCCCTGTGAAACCCATGCCAGTCCCAGCAGGGCATGGGCCATATCAACCTTTTCTTGTCCACAGTAGCAGCCTTACAGCTTCAACAGTCTCCTGTGTGTCACCATTTCCTAGCATTAGCAAGCCTCCCCATAACTTCCTGTCATATACAACTCCCCAGGCCTTCCAAAGCTTAGCTGGCATGTGCCCACTACTAGCCCCAGCAGGCAGTTGAAAGAGACAGGGCACATAAAAACTTCTGAGTAAAGGTGACTTGTCCAGGCCTGGGGAACCAACTCCTATGGAAACTAAAAATCTAGATTTCCCCTCATCTTTGGGACCAGACATCCTCATCTTGACCTAGGCCAGGATCCCATTTTATTTTCATATTTGGCCTACTGCCTGGAAAATACTGGTAATGTTCAACCTATAAATGTGGCCCAACACAAAACCATAAATGTAATTAGAGCACAAAGAGATAGGTGTGGTGGTGCACACCTTTAATACCCAGCACTAGTAGACAGAGGCAGGAGGATCTCAGTGGGTTTGAGGCCAGCCTGGTCTACCAGGATCTTCCTGCCTCAGCCTTTCAAGTGCTACAATTAAAAGATATGTACCAGTACACATATCTTGTAATAATTTTTGTACCATTAAAAAAAGTGTTAGTATGGTAACTTCATAACTATGAAGTTCAATAAAATTTAAAAACAAAAACCTCCCGGCAGCAATTAAAAAGGCAAACATTAAGTAAAATAACATCAGACAGCAATTATTTACTATCATCTATTACAATAAAACAATTTTAAAACATCCATTTTAGTATAAAACAAAAATAAACCATATGCAGGTTTTTCTTTAGAGTATGTAACCAAAGCTAGGTTCCAACTCTCCTTTAGCCTCAACCTCGCAAATGCTGGGATTATAACTATGTGTGCTACCCAATAGACTACATGCAATTTAACAGAGAACAAAACCAAAATGCAAGGAAAATAAAGCTTAATAATATAGAGGCAAAAAGCCACAGACAACATTTTAAGACAAAACCTAAGACAGAACAGAACAAAATAGCACACACCTATAATGCTAGTTTTTTCCCAGCACTTGGGGAGTCAGGAGGTTAGGCAGGAGGATCAGGAGTTCAAGCTCATCCTCAGCTACATAGTGAGTTCTAGGTCAGCTTGGGCTGCATGAAACTCCTTCTCAAAAAGAAAATAGAGAGCCGGGCGGTGGTGGCGCACGCCTTTAATCCCAGCACTTGGGAGGCAGAGGCAGGCGGATCTTTGCGAGTTCGAGGCCAGCCTGGTCTACAAAGTGAGTCCAGGACAGCCAGGGCTACACAGAGAAACCCTGTCTCGAAAAACCAAAAAGAAAATAGAGGACTTGAAAAACTCCACCCAGCTTCGAGTCATGGGCCCTGTTGCCTGTTAGTGGAACACATTACCCTAGCTGGGCTGCCATACCAGGACTCAGCACAAGAGAAAGTTCTTAGCACTCATGTGACTGCTGAACTGAGGGGGGTTGATAGGAGGGGACCCCCTCATCTGAGGAGAAGGAGAGAACAGAGATGGGGAAGAGGGAGGAAGGATGGGGACTTTGATTGAGATGTAGCTTGAAAAAGGAAAGGAAAGGGGAGGGGGGAAGGAAAGAGGAAAAAGGAAAAAGGAAGGAAGGAAGGGAGAGAGAGAGAAAGAAAGAAAACAGAGGACTGGTGAAGGAGCCTGCTTCCAAGCCTGACAAGCTGAGCCCATGCATACCCTGAGCCCATGGAAAGAACTGGACTCTGCAAGGTGCCTGTGTCCTCTGATGCACCTGACCCCCACCACAGAAATAAGTACCAAATAAGCATTAACTGCAAAATGTTTAACAGGACAAGTATTTTACTGATAACATACAATCTGTAAAAAGATCTCAAGCAATGCAGAACCTACTTGTCACCAAACAATACGACATCAGAGCACATCATTAGGTCATCAGGAGAATGAGAAGTTCTCATTCTCAGTCACAGACCAATAGAAGTATCTACAAAAAAGTTCCTGATATAAAAGATATTACATGAAATATACACAAAAACCTATTACCGAGCAATAGGAATATGAACAACTCTAATACGAACGAACTGAATAACTGAAGAGACATGCCTCATCAAAGATGACATACAAATGGCACAGCAGCATACGAAAAGATGCCCAACATTACACATCATCGTCAGAGTTTAGGAAACAATGACCAAGCACGTGCCGCTACTACACATGTTAGAAAAGCTAAAATCTACCACATGCTGGCAAGGATGTAGAAGGCAAGAAAATACAGCTTTGAAAAACATTACTGAAGTTTCTCACACAACTAAATATATCACTGCCACAATCTAGCTCCTTAATTTATCCCTGTGAGTAGAAAAGTTATGCCCTCAGAAAAACTGACCTGTAAGGAGTTGAGATAATCTTCAAAGATACATAAATGACAACAAACACATGAAGACATCCAATGCCACTAGTAATTATGAAAATGGAAATCAAAACTACAATGAGATACTTCATACACAGTAAGATGGCTACTATTCAAAAACCCAAACACAGCTGGGCAGTGGTGTACACCTTTAACCCCAGCACATGACAGGTAGAGGCAGGTGGATCTTTTGAGTTCTAGACCAGCCTGGTCTAAAAAGTGAGTTCCAGGACAGCCAGGGCTATGCAGAGAAACTTAGTCTCGAAAAAAACAAACAACAAAAGAACTGGCAAGGATGTGGAGAAACCGAAGCCCCTTTCCACAGTGGAAAACAATTTAATAGGTCCTCAAAAAAGTAAAGTAGTTGCCATACAAGTAAGCAATTTCAGTTCTGGAAAAAAATGAGGTTCTTGAAGAGACCTCTGTATATCTACATTGAACCATTCAAGTGTTCTTTGGCTCTTCTGGTTAACAGAAATGTGATACACACACAGAATGAGTATTCAAACATAAGGAAAGTATAGAACATGGATGAACACTGGCCATATTAGGGTAGCTGAAATGAGCCACACAGCAGTGCGGTGGTGGTGTCACGAAACAGTGAATAAATGTGATGCTATGGCACTGTAAGCTTAAAAATGGTTAGATGGCAAGCATTCTTAGGTATATTTTATACTGCAATGAAAAAACTGAAAACAAAATCCTGGGCTGGAAGATTCCTACCTCGGCATGTGAAAGCATTAGTCATGCAAACATGATGACCTGATCTTGGTCCCCAGAATCATAAAAGCTAGATGCTGTGTATGGCATGCATCTCTAACCCCAGCACTGCCACAGTGGGCTGGGAAGCAGAGGCAGGAGGATCATCTAGAATCTCACTGGATTAGAATACACAGCAGACAGAAACAAGAGATGACTACTCGGTAGTTAAAAGGCCTTCTTTACTTCTCAGAGGGCCCAAGTTCAGTTCCCTGCCATGGGCTCAAGAGAAGAGGACTCAATAGAGAGCAGACTTTTTTTTTAATTTTTTGAGACAGGGTCACTCTGTGTAGCCCTGGCTACACTGGAACTCACTGTGCAAGCCAGGTCTGTCTCTGCTTCCCAAGTGCTAGGATTAAAAACCTGCACCACCACACCCAGCCAACACAAAGAATTTTGACTGTATATGAAATGATTTTTTTCTTCAACTCAAGTTTTTGTCAAAACCCATACAATGTATAACATGAATGAACTCTAATATAAACTATGGACTCTGGGTAGTAATAACATGTCAATGTTGGTTTGTTCATAAGTCTACCAAAGATCTACTACACTAGCACCGTTACTGATAGTGGGAAAATTTTGAGAACTCTATACTTATTACTTTATATATTTATTTTCTGAGACAGGGTTTCTCTGTGTTAACAGCCCTGGCTGTCCAGCCCTGGCTGTCCTGGACTCGCTTTATAGACCAGACTGGCCTCGAACTCACAGATATCTGCCTAACTCTGCCTCCTGAGTGCTGGGATTAAAGGCGTGCACCACCCTGCTCATTACCTGCTCTACTTTGCTGTGTGCCTAAAACTATTATATAAAGTCTACTAAAATAGATTTTTAAATCATTAGAAATATAAGAAATTGACATTTACTCAACAAACACCTGCTTATTGCCTATCTACTTGTTTGAAGATCTGGATCAAAAAAGTAAAGAAAAGCCGGGCAGTGGTGGCGCACGCCTTTAATCCCAGCATTTGGGAGGCAGAGGCAGGCGGATCTTTGTGAGTTCAAGGCCAGCCTGGTCTACAAAGCGAGTCCAGAACAGCCAGAGCTACACAGAGAAACCCTGTCTCGAAAAAAAAAAAAAAAAAAGTAAAGAAAAAAAAGCATTCAAAGATAAGTCTACAGGGTCACTTTCATTCAAAGCACACAAAAATACATATGTACAGACTTATAAATAATTATTACTATATATAAATAATAAATTACTATTACTAAAAGTATAAAATAAAATACAGAATTTTTTTTGAAAAGTGTAATTGGCAAGATTTTATAGAGGCAAAAGAATACCCATTTAATTAAAAAAAAAAGGAAATTTACATTGGTGAAATCTTAAGAGGTCAGTTAACCAACTATTAAAATGGAGAGCGCCGGGTGTGGTGTCGCACACCTTTAATCCCAGCACTCGGGAGACAGGCGGATCTCTGTGAGTTCAAGGCCAGCCTGGTCTACAGAGTGAGTTCCAGGACAGTCAAGGATACACAGAGAAACCCTGTCTCGAAAAACCAAAAAAAAAAATAATAATAATAAATAAAAATAAAATGGAGAGCAAGGTGGGCAAGATGGCTCATAGATAAAGGCAACTTAAACTTAACAACCTGAGTTCAATCCCCAGGACCTAAACAAACAAACAATGAAACACAAACCACCTTGAAATGTGGTCAGCAGTGGCACATAAGTCTGGAGTCCCAGCACCAAGGAAAGCTGATGCATTCTAAACTTTTACAGCCTGAGCTACACAGGGAAAAAAAAAAAAAGACATCGAATGCATCTCCCCCCCTTACCTCAATGCCACCAAACAGAAAGAAGAAGAAACACCTTAAAATACACATTTTGAAATCCTCTTGGTCAGGTCAGGCAGTGAGTGGTGACACACGCTTTTAATCCCAGCACTGGGGAGGCAGAGGCTGGCAGATTTCGGTGAGTTTGAGGCCAGCCTGGTCCATAGAGTGAGTTTTAGATGGCTACAAAGAAACCCTGTCCCCAAAACCAAAAAATAAAAAATTTAAAAAATGTTAAAATCCTCTTGGTAGGGAAGATGGGTTCAGTGGGTAAAAAGTGCCTGCCACCAGCCTGATGACCTGAGTCAATACAACCCACATGGAAGGAGAGAACACAGGAAAGAACAGAGTCCCACAGGTTGCCCTCTGACCTTGACATGCCCCCCCCACAAGGTACATGAAATAAAAATTAAAATGTTTTATTACATTTTAAAATGTTTTTAAATAATAAAAAAACATTTAATCCTCTCAGAGGAAGCATATGAACATGTGTATGTGCAAAAATACATGACAGGGAAGATCATTAAGGCTTTTCAGGCTCAGAACTAGAAAACCATAAATGACCACAGATAATAAGACTTCCATATAATGAACTCATAACTGTCAAAAAGATGAGGTGCCACCATGTGTATTTATATAGAAATCAATACACAAGGGCTCTTTTTTCCCCCAATTTTAAAATCAAGGTAAACAAGTCAGGGTAGCTCAACCTATAATCCTAACACCTGGATGGCTCAAAAATGGGGTTCACCATGACTTCAAGGCCAGCCAGGCTACATATGGAGACCTTGTTTCAGAAGCAACAAACAAAAGAATTTAAATCAACTAAAAAATACACATCCTAGCTGGGCGTGGTGGTGCATGCCTTTAATCCCAGCACTCAGGAGGCAGAGGCAGGCGGATCACTGTGAGTTCGAGGCCAGCCTGGTCTACAAAGCGAGTCCAGAACAGCCAGAGATACACAGAGAAACCCTGTCTCGAAAAACCGGAAAAAAAATACACATCCTAAAGAGACATTTATTTCTAACTTCTCATTAAATAAAATAACAATGGGGAACTGGACAGGTGGCTCACCAGTATAAAGCACTAAGTGCTCCTCCAGAGGACTGATGTTCAATTCCTATCACCCATACGGCAGCTCACAACTGTCTGTAACTCCAGTTCCAGAGCACCTACTGCCCTCTTCTGGCCTCCGAGGGCACCAAGCACAGAGAGTTCATGTACACATACATGCAGGCAAAACACTCAGACACATAAAATAAAATAGACGAATTAAAAACTGACAGCAATGGCTAGGGGTGGGTACATTTAAGGAATGAACTAGAATGTAAGGATATAGTAATTTTCTCCTCCTTTTACTCTAAGAAATCAAGTTACTTGAACCTTTTGAGTAGGCACTACTTTTAAAGTCTGTTTCTAAAGTAAGAAAACCCACTCACTCTACTTTGTTATGGCGGTTACTGCTGACAGCTGAGACTAAGCTAAGTTTTGTACCTTAGTACTTTGCTTAATAGTGTCTACTACTTTGCACATTTTTCTATGAAAAATATGCATACTTTTATACTTAAGATTTTTTTTTTAAATAAATCTAGTCAGATGGTGGCACACACCTCTAATCCCTGGTGTATGATTCCAACTTCCCCTACAAAGCCATTTTTGAGGCAGGGTTTAAGCAGCCCAAGGCAAACTCAAAACCCTTCTGTTAGCCTCCTGCATGCTGAGATGTGAGACTTGTGTCATACCTGGCCAGAAAACAAGCTTAACTTTTCTTTTGGGTGAGAGACAGAATCTCCTATATTCCAGGCTGACCTGAACTCCCAACATAATTGAAGATGGTGTTGGCGTTCACATCTCAAGTCCTGGGACAACGGCTGTGGACTATCACAGGTATAGATTGCTATTACCACCATGTCCAGTGTAGAAAACCAATCTAAGTTTAAAAGTTTCTTTAAGATCAAACTAGTAACTAATAACTAATGCTTATTACTCACTTAAAGCACTTGACTTGCTAAGGACTTTATTTGCATTATCTCATTTGGTCTAAACAGCCCTATGAAATTGGCATTACAGTATTATTTTTACTATCCCCATCTAACAAATGAGAAAGCAAAACTAGGTATCTTGGAGACCAGCTATCAACAGTTAATCATGGATTAGGGAAAGGCACCATCAATCTTCAGTTGTGTACTCAATGAGCTCACCAGGCTCCAATATACAGTCCCAAACTGCTGAATATGTTGGACAGTTTTTGTCAACCTGATGTAAACTAAAGTCATTTCAAAAGGGGATCTTAATTGAGAAGTCTCCATCAGATTGAGGTGGAGGCATTTCCTTTTAATGACTGATATGAAAGAGCCAGTTCACCGTGGGCAGTGCCAGTCCTGGGCAGGTAGTACTGTGTTATATAAAAAGAAAGTTGAGCTAGCCAGTAAGGATCTCCTCCATGGTCCCATCTTCTGGTTCTTGCCTGAGTACCTGCCCTGACTTTGCTCGACAACGGGATGACTGTGGACTCCTGTAAGATGAGATAAACTGTTTTGGTCACGAGGTTTATCACAGCAACAGAAAACAAACAGAGACACAGACCTAAGGTCAAACACACAGGTAATCCTGGCTAAACTTGTGTGTGTGTATGTGTGTTTAAGGGATTTGTCAGGGAGGGAGAGTTAGGAGTGGCAAATTAAGGGTTACAATAATCAGAATTCCCATCCTTTATGCATGTATAAAATTGACTAAAGAACAAATTCAATAAAAAAAAAGTTAGGTATCTTCCCCAAGATCAAGCAGAAGAGCCAAGATCCAAACTCAGGTCTCCTAGGAATCACAGATTAAGTTCCACTACACAAGAAATTTACAATTTTGGATGAATGTTCAGGCTAACTACCAAATTCCAGGCAGTGGTGGCACACACCTTCAATCCCACCACTCGGGAGGCAAAGGCAAGTGGATCTCTGAGTTAGTGGTCAGTCTGGTCTACACAGTGAGTTCCAGGCCAGTCAGGGTTAAACAGAGAAACCTGTGTACAAAAACAAAAAACAAAAAGAAAAGGGGAAAAAATGAAGCAGTGAAACTAATCTTCATCAGAGAAAACAGTATTTCTTGACTATAGATTAGGGGCCCTTTACTTTCTCTCTCTGCTTCTATAGAGGCCTAAAAAACAAAAAGGAGGGGCTGGAGAGATGGCTCACTTCAGTCCCCAGAACCCTTGGCAGCTCACGATGCCTGTACTTCCAGGCATCTGATACTGGCCTTCGTAGACACACACGTGGTACACATACTCACATCCAAGCAAAACACACATACATAAAACAAAAAGGATACAAGAACTCAGAAGCACAATTTACAAGTAACAACTTCCTTCTCATTAGACAAGAATCAGTTAATTCTGTAACTAGAAGTGGAAGAAAAGACCTGATCTAGTCTCCAGACTTGAACACAGTCCAATCTTAACCAAAAACAGAAAACTCAGAAAGTCAAAAGTAAGGTATAGCGAATGTTACTACTGTAATAACCAACATCCACCAAGACAGTTCAACTATACCTACTTGTTTTCTACTTGGCTACTTATACGCGGTCTTAAGGTTTATGAAAGTATAATTCAAACTTTATCCTTAGCTAATCCAGAACAAGTTAAGTTCTGGTTAAGTTTTTAAATTCCTTAATTTAAAATATGTAATTGAACTGAAATATATAAACTACCCTTCATGAGGTCTACTTGGAAACTTGCCCATCATATAGATCAAAGAGGCTGGGCATGGTGGCACATGCCTTTAATTCCAGCACTTGGGAGGCACAAGCAACTGGATTTCTGGGAGTTCAAGGCTAGCCTGGTCTAGAGTGAGTCCAGGGCAGCCAGGGCTAACAGAGAAACCCTGTCATGAAGAAAATTAAACAAAAAGATCAAAGAAACATAAAAGCCCCTACTCCTCCTACAGCAGACACATCAACTGAAACCTATCACTTCACGAATTTAGGTTTTCAGTGTTGGTATCATATAACACAAAGTCCAGAAGAATTAATCTCTTTCTCTCTGATGGTAAACTTGGAATCATGGCCCCAACAGAAGTGAAATATCAAAGAATTCTTTTCTTAAAAAAAATCTGCTTTGCCCAACACAATGGTGCACACTTGTAATCCCAGTTACCAGGAGCCTGATGCTAGACAATCTGTTGAGTCCAAAAGTTTGAAACTCGCCTGAGTATCATGGAAAGATCCAGTCTCAAAAGGAAAACAAACATCTTGTTTTGGAAAGGAATGAGCCATTCTGCTGGTACAGGTTTGTAATCACAGCTATGAGGGAGGTTGAGACAAGGAAGAACATTAGTTCAAGGCTTGCCAGGTAGAGAGCAAGTTCAACACCTGCTGGGAAACTGAGTGAGACTCTGTCTCAAAAAGTGAAGAGAGGACTGGGGTTGTAGCTCAGTGATGGAGTACTTGCCTAGCACATCACAGAGGGTCTTTAGTTCAATCAAGTACAAGGGGTTAAAAAAGAGAAAGAAATAGCAGAAGTTGACCTCAAGGTACTTTTACATTCCTTGACATTTCTACACCCAAACCCTCCTGCTGAGACATCTCATAAACCTGAGAACAATTCACAGTACCAAAGAATGACAGTACCTGAGTACTAAGCCATTCTCCTCCACAGCCTAGTAGAAGGAAAGGTAATTATAAACTATTTAATGAAAATAACAACAAAAAACAAAACAGTTTTAATTTAGGTCAACCTCTTTTACCAAAACCCAAAAGTTACTTTCAAATGAATATCTATCTATCTATCTATCTATCTATCTATGCAACAATACAAAACTCAGCTTCCATGATGTAAATGTACAATAGTTTTCCTGGGTAATTAATCTCTAGAAAGATTTAAAAGCAGAGACTGCCAAATATGTTGGCTCACACGTGTAATCTCAGCATATAAGGCTGAGACAGGAAAAGTGTCAGGCTAGCCTGAGCTGGAATGAGGCCCTGTCTAGAAAAAAAGCTGAGAATGGGTGTAAAAGCACATGAAAAGGGCTTCCCCTACACACACACACTCACCCCTGAAGAACTGGGGTAGAGATACCCAACAATGTTCTACAAATGCCACAGAGCTGCTGGCAAAGTTGACATGCCCTAACCTGCTTTAAAAATTACTATTCACTGCCTCCATCCCAACCTAATTTTATTCATGCTATTCTTTTGGATAACTCTACAAAAAAAAAAAAAATCCCCAGAGCAAATTCTTGTGTATTTATTTCAATATCCTGCCTACTTATAAGAGCGGAAGAGTCAAACACAACAGGGGAAAAACGTGACGTGAACAACCTTCATCCAAAACAGAGCTCGTCGTGGTCTAATTTTGGGCCCTACCGGTTTGGTTGTCTTTTGAAAGGCTAGAAATGAAAAGATAGAAGAAAATCCTACAAGCAACTTGTACAGAAGAACCCGGCCGCTAGCGGAGGGAGTTAGTTATTTAATTAAAGAGGAAACAAATCTCACTCCCACTCTACCTATTCCTATTAAGATAGGGGCTAGGAGAATCGCCCATCAAGCCACAATGGCAATTATTTTACACACTTTTGTCTTGGACGACTCGATCTAGAACTAATCAAAAGGTCGAGCCCACTAAGTTATTTGCGTCAACGTTTTTGTGAGTGAGGGCGCGCGTGTCTCAGACAGCCAAACATGGTGAAAAGCCAACCTCAGCCCAAGTTAACCTTAAGAAGCAAATATTCACCTCCTGGCTGAAGATCAAGCAAAAACCATGAGAAAGTCCTCGAGTTCTGTTCTTAAGCGCAGGCTCCCAGAGCCCTGGAAAACTTTCCCCTGGTGTGGAGAATGAGGAAGAGTTTAGAGACTGAACCTAGGAGGCTCGCGACAGGATTCCCGAACGACGAGGCTGCAGCAAACGCAGCTGGTGAAGGAGGGGACATCCAGGAACAAACCCGAGCCGCCCCGTGCAGCGCCGGCGGGAGAGAAGGGCGAGGGCGGCCCGACGGGGGCCAGGGAGAGCGGGGTTCCCGCAGCCCAGCAAGCTTCCTCTCGGCCGAAGCTGAGAGCCGGGGCGCAGACAATGAGCCGCCGGTCGGAGCCGCGGGCCCGCTCGCAGGTGCCGAAGTCCCGGGCGGCCGGGCCCAGGCCGCGGAGGCGGGAGGAGGGCGGCGGCCCGGCCCGGCCCGACCCGGCCAGGGCAAGCGGCGTCCGCACTTACCAGAGGAAAGGTCTCCGCCCGATCCAGGGCGGGCTGCCTGGCCGACACGAGCGAGCGCTGCGCTGGGCGGCAAAGAGAGAGAGCGAGAGAGAGAGACAGAGAGAGAGAGAGAGAGAGAGAGAGAGAGAGAGGGAGAGGGAGGAGGGAAGGACGGAAGGGAGCGGCGCGGGGCGCGGCCGTCGCTACCGAGGCCGTGAGGCACGGAGCCCCGCGGGCCAGGGAGGGGAGGGCAAGAGCCTTCGGCAATGGCGACGGCCCGGGCGGGAGGGGAAGCGGAACAACCGCTGCCGCTGCGCGTGGCCACAACCCTGGGGGAGGGCGGCGGCGGGGCGCGGGGCGGAGCCAAAGGCTAGCCCCGCCCCTCAAGGGTGTCACTCCCGGAGGGGCGGGCTTGCACAGGGCTGCTGGGAACCGTAGTCCAGTCATCTGCTGGGGAGGCGGGGGAGGCTTGGGATTACAGAGAAAATTTATTTGTTCCTCGTTCAGTTCAGCAGCATTCTGCATGGTCTGCAGTTACGTTCTACCTACTGATGATCCTGACGGAGAACATCTGATCCATACATATTTGTGTATACAGGATCTTTGTTTCTGAGAATTTATCTATTCACCACTTTGCGCCTTCTTTTTTTTTTTGGATTTTCTGAGACAAAGTTTCTCTGTGTACCCCTGGCTATCCTGGAACTCAGTCTGTAGACCAGGCTGACTTCGAGCTCAGAGATCAGCCTGTTTCTTTCTCCTGAGTGCTGGGATTAAAGGCGAGCCCCATCACCGGCGGCTCTCTTTGCTGTTTTTGATCCACAAATTTAACCAGATTATGCTAAATTAGGTCCTTCCTCTTTGCAAACAAAGATTTTTATCTTTCTGTGTTTTATCAACATAGGAGTTAGTCTATGTATTCTTATTCTACAACTATGTCAATATCTTCTATCTACAAAGGGCACAATTAGGCACCAGGGATCCAAGGATGGACATGCTTTACCTAGTCTTTGTAAAGTTAAAAAAAAGATGAAAAACAGTGAGAGGTGGTAGCACACACCTTTAATCCCAGCACTCCGGAGGTAGAGGAGGTGGATTGCTGTAAATTCAAGACCATCCTGCTCTACAAAGTAAAGTCCAAGACAGCCAGGGCTATACGGAGAAACCCTGTCTGGGGGAGGAGAAAAAAATATATATATATATTATATATATGGTATTGGTACCTATTACAAGGAAACTGAGGGATTATTGTGGCCAGAAAAGGTGGCATTTAAAGTAAAAACAGGAATTGCATTGAATCTGTATATTGCTTTTGGCTGGATAGCCATTTTTATTATGTTGATCCTACCTATCCATGAGCATGGGAGATCTTTCCATCTCCATCGTCTGATGTCCTCTTCAAGAACTTGAAGTTCTTGTCATACAGGTATTTCACTTGAATGACAGCACAAGCTAGTGAGGCTGTGGAGAAAGGGGAGCACTCCTCCATTGCTGGTGGGAGTGCAAACTTGTACAACCACTATGGAAATCAGTCTGGCGATATCTTAGAAAACTTGGAATAGCCCTACCTCAAGACCCAGCCATATGGGTCATATCCACCCAAATGATTCCTCACCAAACCACAAGGACATATCCTCATCTATGTTCATAGCAGCCTTATTTGTAATAGCTAGAAACTGGAAACAACCCAGATGCCCCTCAACTGATAAAAAAAATGGATAAAAAAATTCTGGTACATTTACAGAATGGAATACTAATCAGCTATCAGAAACAAGGAAATCATGCAATTCGCAGCCAAATGGATGGAACTAGAGAAGCTCATCCTGACTAAGCTAACCCAGACTCAGAAAGATGCACATGGCATCTACTCACTATAATTGGATTTTAGCCATATAGTACAGGACAACTATCCTACAACCAAAACACCAAATGGATCAGAAACATAGACTTTGTTACCTATTAATGGGACAATTTGCCCTACGGGTGCTACCATGTAAGCCCCCAGTGCAAGAGGAAGCTTACATGGTAGCACTATGTCTTAGCCCTAATATGACTATTGAACTGAGAGGGGCTGATACATAGGGACACTTCACATTGGAGGAGTGGGATGGGTGGGAGAGGGAGGAGAGGGTGGGAAGGTAGAACCAGGAGGGGTGGAAGGAGGGCACTGTGATAGAGATGTAACTTGAAGTAATAAATAAACAACAAAAAATAAAAATGAATGAATTAATTAATTAAAAAAGTAAAAACAGAAAGAGAACATCAGAAGGACCCAAGGGAAAGGATTACAAGCAGAAAGAGGAATGCCATGATCAGTTAAGAAGACCCATGTAGGGCTGGAGAGATGGCTCAACCATTGAAGGCTAGGCTTGTAACCAAAACTACAAGACTTGTATAGTTGCAGCCTGATGTAAGATGAGTATATTAGAAAACACTGGAGTACAATAGATATGATGAAGCAAACTTGTAATTCGAGCACTTGGGTGGCTGAGGTAACATGAGGAATTTTAGTACTGGGCTAGCCTCAAATCCAAGACCCTACCTCAAAACAAAAACAAAGAAAAACAAACTTCACAGCAGATGAGATTCAAGTCATAAAGAATCTTAAATGCTATGGTATTAAGTGTGCGCTTTATTTAAAAAAAAACATTAAGTGATTTTAAGCAGAGAAATAATGTTACCTGGTTTCCCCTTAAGCTTGTTAGATTGTCAGGTCTGGTGATGCATGTGTGCAATCCCAGCATTTGGGAGGCTGAGGCAGGAGAGTTCAAGACCAGCCTGGATCACATATAAAGACTCATCTAAAAAGAAAGAAAGAAAGAGAAAAAGAAAAAGAAAGGGAGAAGGGAGGGTCAACTAGATTGCTCAGCAGGGAATGGTGCTTGCCACCAACATTCAGCATTTGGAGCCACGTGGTAGGAGAGAACTCTGACCTCCACACCTGCACCTTGCTCCCTCCCCCCGTAGGAAAATAAAATAATGAGAGAGAAATGAAGGAGGGTGAGTAATTCCAAGAGATTCTAGAAAACAGTAGTGGAAACGGAGCAAATGGTTTGTGCTCTCTGTTTTGAGAAAGCTAACTGGTATGAAGAGCAGAGAAAAAGACACAGATAACTCCTGAAGTGCTCTCACACTTGCTGAATTGTGACATCCTTGCAGAAACACAGCTAAGTTGTCACTAGAGAAGAATGCCTCTCTCTGGTAGTTCTCCAAACCCCAGGCTCAACCCCAAACAAGGAGAAAACCAGAGTGACTGAAGCCATGTTTGCTGAGGTTAAGATACCAGCTTCCCTTGAAAATCTCTAGGGTTCTGATAGCTGCTTAGGAGATGGTAGTGCAGCTACAGAATAACAAAGATAAAGCAACCAGGAAAAAAAAAAACAAACAAACACAATTCTCTACAGATGAACAACTATCAAATTCATACCAGATTTCTTAGCTAGGCATGGTGACACACACCTGTGAATCTGAGGCCTGCCTGGGCTGTGAGACCCTGTCACAAACAGGCAATAAATCGTGCATGTCTCCAAAGCAACCATGAATGCTAGTCTGGAATAGAATAAAAACCTCAAAGTACTGAGAGAAAAATAAGTAAACTTATTTTAGAAATGTACACAGAGTTAAATCGTCAAACTAAAACAGAAAAATTACCAACAGAGACCTAGAAAAGATATAGTTCATGTCAGGCATAATGGTGCCAGCTGGAAATCGCAACACCTGGGAGGTAGAGGAAGGAAAAGTGGATACGGAGCTCAAGGGTTAGATAAGGAGTTCAAGGGTTACACAGTGAGCTAGAGGCCAGATGAACTACATGACAGAAAGAGGGAGAGGAGAGGGAGGGGAGGGAGGGGGAGGAGGAGATGGAGAAAGAAAAGGGTGAGGAGAGAGGGACTAGAAAGGGGGAGGAGAGGGAGAGGAAGGAGATGTAGAAAGACATTTATGGTAAAAGAAAGAAGAAATAAAATGAGTAACTAGTACTATCACTGCTTAGGGCAATTCTGAAATGCATATTTAGTGCATACCATTTTATTCTCTGAAGCCTATAATCCTGAGGGTGAAATGGGGGCTCCCATAGCCTGAGGAACCAAAATGGGGCCTTAGGGGCAGAGGAAAGAATACAGGCCCCCTTGGGAAAGGAGCCCCTGTAACCTCATACTCCTCTCGTTGGGAATAGTCAATGATTATCGTTTGCCCTTCTGGCGCCGGTTACAGAACCACACTTGGACCACATCCTTCTCAACCCACAATCTTAAATATTAATTTAGTATAAATTTAATATTAATAATATTAATTTAACATGGTCTTAAATATTAATTTTATGTTTAAAGACTGATGAAATCTGGTTCAACTGAACACACACACACACACACACACACACACACCCATGCAGGAACACATGCATACCCATACTTAAACAAAGGTGGAGGGTTTTTTTTTTTAAGATTTATTTATTTATTATGTATACAGTGTTCTGTCTGCATGTATGCCTGCAGGCCAGAAGAGGGCACCAGATCACATTACAGATGGTTGTGAGCCACCAGGTGGTTGCTGGGAATTGAACTCAGGACCTCTGGAAGAGCAGCCACTGCTCTTAACTGCTTAGCCATCTCTTCAGCTCAGGGTGGAGTTTATTAAAAAAAAAAAAAAGGAGCCAGGCTTGGTGGCGCACGCCTTTAATCCCAGCACTTGGGAGGCACAGGTAGGCGGATCTCTGTGAGTTCGAGGCCAGCCTGGTCTACAAAGTGAGTCTAGAACAGCCAGAGCTGTTATACAGAGAAACCCTATCTCAAAAAACCAAAAAAAAAAAAAACAAAAAACTATTACTATTGGGCTGGAGAGATGGCTCAGCGGTTAAGAGCACTGTTTGCTCTTCCAGAGGTCTGGAGTTCAATTCCCAGCAACCACATGGTGGCTCACAACCATCTATACTGGAGTCTGATGACCTTTTCTGGCATGAAGGGGTACATGCAGATAGAGGTTGTAACTGTGTAAAATAAATAAATATTAAAAAAAAAGGTTTTAGAGAGGCTGAACCTTGAAAAAGGTTCATCAGTTAAGAACACTCCTGCTCAGCTGGGCGGTGGTGGCGCACGCCTTTAATCCCAGCACTTGGGAGGCAGAGGCAGGCGGATCTTTGTGAGTTCGAGGCCAGCCTGGTCTACAAAGCGAGTCCAGGACAGCCAGAGATATTCAGAGAAACCCTGTCTCGAAAAACCAAAAAAAAAAAAAAAAAAAAAAAAAAAGAACACTCCTGCTCAGCCGGGTGTGGTGGCACACGCCTTTAATCCCAGCACTCACAAGGCAGAGGCAGGTGGATCTCTGTGAGTTCGAGGCCAGCCTGGTCTACAAAGTAAGTAAGACATCAAGGGCTACACAGAGAAACCCTGTCTCGAAAAACCAAAAAAAAAAAAAAAACACTCCTGCTCTTCCAGAGGACCCGTTCTATTCCCAGCTCCCACATGGATGCTCACAACAATCTGTGAGCATATCTGTTCTTTTATGGGTACAGGACACATATGGTGCACATGCATTCATGCAGGCAAAACACCCAGACAGATAAATAAAACAGAAACAGTTTTAGTGCAGTTTGGCTCTCCATAGGATAAAGGAGTTAAGTAGTAAGATCTAACTTTTTTCTGTGTTTTGGTTTTATTTTTAAATCTTCCTTTCTCTTTCTTGTATACATACACACAACAACTGAGAATCAGTTCTCTTCTGCTACTTTGAGGGATCCAGGGATCCAATTCAGGCAGAGCCAGGCCTACACCCAGGTACCACTATAAGTAATCTCACCGATCCCATGCCTTGCTTCTTTTGAGCTTCCAAATAATACAAAAGAGGTAGTGCTAAGGCCTGCTAAGATTCTAGAGCAGTGTGATTCTCAACCTTCCTGATGCTGCAACCTTTTAACACAGTTCCTCATGTTGTGGTGACCCCCAACCACAAAATTATTTTCACTGCTACTTCGTAATTGTAGTTTGCTGCTGCTGTTAATTGCAATGTAAATATTTGTGTTTTCCAGTGGTCTTTGGGGGTCATGACTCACAGGCTGAGAACCACTGCTCTAAAGACCTGAAATCTAGATGAGCCTCTGTGGGTGGGCTCAGCTGCTGCTGAGAACCTGCAGCTGCCCTGGACTACCTCACTGCAGAGGTGTCTGAAGTGGCAGGAAATGCACCAAAGGCATATTACCCCACACCACTTTGCATCGTTATTTGTAGAGATGAAGAATCGGACTCTCTCGAGGCTACAAGTGCTAGTGTCTGTGCCACCCCACACCTCCACAAGACTGTAACTAGGAAGAAAAGACAGCAGAAGAATGTCTTGGAAGCCTTGATAACTATTATCTCAAGATGCTAAATCCTTTCTCTTTAGGAGGGGGTACGCTGAGAATGGTTTCATGTACTCCAGGCTGACCTTGAATTGGCTATATACTGATTATCTTCCTCTGCTACCAAGTGCTGAGAATATAGATGTGAGCCATCACCTCTAGCCTGCTTCCCAATCCCAATAGCCTGTTTTTGTTAGTTTTTGTTTGGGGAGATATGGTCTCACTAAATACAAAAACATTAAACAAAAATACAAAACTCTAGCTGTCCATGTATTGAGTTTGAATTGTCCTGTACCCATAAAGGCATCAGATCCCCTGAAACGTAGTGAATTCAAAGATTCACTCTCTTTGCCTCTCCAGTACTGGATTAAAAGGCATGAGCCACTAAGCCTAAGCCCTAAAAGTTCCCAATGGCTATCCAACATTGGTGAGTCTAGAGGACTCTGCCTCTGTGAAGACACAATTGTGCCTTTTAGTGATTCTATTTGAGCAAGCTGGGAGTTCAATTAGCTTTCCAACCAACCAACCAAACAAATTTCTGTTTCCAATTTTTAAATCCTATTTAAGTATTACTATGGCTTGAAAGAAACTGTTGATTCTGAAGTAATGTGTTTTGACCGAGTTTACTAATTTTTAAAAACCACTTCGGATTTTAATTGTGATCTGGAAGTTATAGTAACATTTAGATGTTTATTTCCACTCTAGTAGATAAATTCAATAAATGTCATATCCCCACTCCAAAAGAAAAGAAAAAGTAATTCCATTTTCATAGTCACAGTATTAATCCCACAGTTAATGCTTGTAAAACACTTACTTTTCTTTATAACATGTTATATCTATATATATTTAATATGCATTTAAAACATATACATGTATACACACACAGATATATGTATATATACACACATATGTATATTTGAAACAGTCTTGCTATGTTGTCCAGACTATCCACAAAGTCCTGATCCTCCTTTTGACTCAGACTCCATAGTACAAAACTACAGTCAAGTGTTACCACACAAAGCCTGGAATTCACTCTTACATAAAAACACAAAACAGAGCCGGGCGTGGTGGCGCACACCTTTAATCCCAGCACTGGGGAGGCAGAGGCAGGCGGATCTCTGTGAGTTCGAGGCCAGCCTGGTCTACAAAGGGAGTCCAGGACAGCCTGGGTTACACAGAGAAACCCTGTCTCGAAAAACAAACAAACAAACAAAAAAAAAAGCACAAAACAGGTATGGAACTTGATTGGATTGAAACTTCAGAGTCATTTTAAAGATTTCTGATGGTGGCACACACCTTTAATCCCAGCACTTGAGAGGCAGAGGCAGAGGCAGGAGAAACCCTGTCTCAAAAAACCAAAATAAAAAATAACAACAAAGCTTTATATTACTAACTTTATGGTGCTGGGATGCCTCTCCTAATATTTACATCAATAAAGGTTGTTGTGGCAAACCAAATCTTATATATAAAATTATAAATGATTTATTCTCATAAAAACACTAAAATCCTTTACAAAAGTAATTGTTAAGTATGTAAACATGTACCACCTCCCATTATTCAACATAAAACAAGCAATGGTAATGAACTTCAACTGCTGTCTCTGTCTCACAAGGGCTGGTTTAAGGCATGTACCACACCAGCAAACATTCTTATTCTAAAAGAATGTGTGTGCGCACATGTGCATGTCTGTAAGGGCCAGAAGCCACCTTTGGGTGTGCGTTCCCCGGGAGCTACCATCTAGTGCTTTTAGTTTTTGAGCCAAGTCTCTTCCTGGGACCTGGGGCTCACCAGGTCTAGGATGGCTGGCCAGCCAGTCCCTGGGATCCCTGTCCCACCCCCACCCCACCACCACTCCTCTAATCCCTTCCCCCAGAACTGAAACTATAAGCATTCACCATATACAGTGTTTTACATGGGTACTGGGGAATGAACTCAGGTCTTACACTTAAGTGTTGAGCACTTCACAGACTGAACCATCTCCCTTAGCTGTAAAGTGTGTTTCTTAACTAGCATGTAGAATTTATGTTATTTTGTTTCTACCTAGTGTAACACTAAATCAAGACTCTTTGTTTTAAAAAGAAAATCACTTGAAGATTGCATTTTTTGTAAATATGTAAGTTAATAAAATATATTTCTCAAAAATGACAATCTGTGACAGGGGTGGTAACAACATGTGTAAATACAACACTTGAGAGACACAGGCAGGAAGGTCAGTTCAAGATCAATCTCACATATATGGCCAGTTTGAAGTCAGCCTGGAACACATGAGCTCCTGTCTCAAAAAAAAAACCCTAAAAATAAACAGGTGAGTTGTCTTTCTGATGATAAACTCAGTGGTGAATCCTAGTGCTCACTTTCACCAAACCCCTTCTTTTCAAAAGAAATTAATCACTAGGAGCTGAAGAAATGGTTCAATGTGTAAGAACACTGGACCAGTGTGGTAGACCAGGCTGGCCTCGAACTCACAGAGATCCATCGGCCTCTGCCTCCTCAGTGCTGGGAATAAAGGCGTGCGCCACCACGCCCTGCTTATATTAATAATTTCTTAACTGCCAACCTTATAATTAATTTTTGAAACTCTGTTTAAGTGGATCTAATATTTCCACAAAGTTAAGGTTTAATTTATTTTATTTTATGAGTATGGGTGGTTTGGTCTGCATCTATGCCTTCGCACCATGTGTGTGCTTGGTGTCTGAGGAGGTCAGAAGTGGGCACTCGATCCCCTGGGACTGGAATTACAGATGGTTGCGAGCCACCATTTGAGTACTGGGAATTGAACCTGGGTACTCTGGAAGATCAGCAAATGCTCTTAACTGTAAATTACTCTAATTTTCATCTGAATTATTTTATTCTTAACTATAACCATGCCTCCATGTTTAGTGTAAAAGGTTCTATTCACAAAACAAGAATAATGTGACACTAATAAATAATGAACTCATTTTTCTATACCAAATGAAGACAGTCACTTCTTCTAAGTATTAATTTAATATAACAAAGCCTCTTCTATTAGACTACCAAAGGGCACTTGAAGGTTATAGAATAGAACACTAAATTTTGCAATTATCTAACAATAATCCAAAATTTCTTCCGGGAAACACAGTATTTTTGTTGTTTGTTTTTCAGACAGTGTCTCACGATGTTGACCAGGTTGGCCAAGAACCGACAGCGATCTGTCTGGCAAATACAGTTTTAACCACAAGAGAAGACAAAATAGCCAGTTAATTCTACAGAGGACACATCTGGTCACAAATGAATAGATCTCATTTATTAGGTTCACAGAAAATATTTAATTGTATAAAATTTACAGATAAAAATGGCCATATCTGAAAACTGCTACAAGGATCAAAGTAGAACACAGAATGGTAATGAGCAGAGTCACAGAACACACTAAAGAGGTATGTACAGTCAGTCCCACTGGAACTTGTATAGTCAAATTCTTAAGTATCTATGGAGAGAGAGAAACAGAAAATTAAAAACATTTAATAACTTCGTGTACTCAACTATGGATGGGTCATCTATATCAAGCTCCTACCATTCAAGGCTTCAGAAACTTCTCACAAGAGAGGAAGAAAGAATGTAAGAGACAGAAGATGTGGAAGGCAGCTGACATGCATACTTCTGGACATGACATGGCCACTGCCTATATCAACTCAAGGCACTGGAGTTACACGCACAAGACATGTGCAAGATCAAGCCTGTTAAAATCCCAGCACAGCTGGGGGAGGGGCCGCGAAGGCCATGCTATTTAAGGAGCTCTAGGCAGCTGATGGCTGCTAAGGGAGGAAAAGCCACTCTCCTTTGGGGACACGGTCATTAGCAGTTTGCTCTTGCCCTGTGGATGGCCACACATCCATGTGCACGCGGACAGCACTGACTAGGTTCACAGGGTTATGAATAAAACCCTCACTGTACAGTGGTGGCTGTGCCAAGTCATAGTAGCTCGTGCTTTTAACACAGCACTTGAGAAAGAGAAAATAAAAGTTAGAGTCACTTAAAATGTACATCTTATGGTGAGACCATTTCTTTGATTCTCATAACTCAAAAGTTTACATTAATAATTAATTCTAACTTTCTCTCCCCCCCCTCTCTTTTTTTCCCTAAGCCTTGGTGGTGGTGAGTGCCTTTAATCCTAGCACTCAGGAGGCAAAGGAAGATTTATCTCTGAGTTCAAGGCCAGCCAGATCTATAGAGTTACTTTCAGGATGGTCAGGGCTACACAGAGAAAACTTGTTTTCAAATAAAGAAAGAAAAGAAAAGAAAGAAGGAAGGAAGGAAGGAAGGAAGAGAAGGAAAGGAAAAAAAGAGAGAGAGAGACAGACAGACAGACACACACACACACATGCGCGCGCGCGCGCGCACACACATGCACCAACACACACATGCACACCCACACAGGCTCTTGGTCTGGCAAGATAGCTCAGTGGATAAGAGATTTGTTAACCAAGTCTAATGACCAGAGTCTGACCTCCCAAACCTAAAACCATGGTGAAAGGAAGGAAGCCCCATCCCACAGCGGGATACCAGGTCATAGTAGTTCACGCCTTTAACCCATCACTCGGGAGGCAGAGAAAGGAAAATCTCTGACTTTGAGGCCAGCCTGGTCTACAGAGTAAATTTCAAAAAATAAAATAAGATAAAAAGAAGTAAGGAACCCTGGGTAGAAAGAGAGAACTGACTTCTAAAAGTTTTCCTCTGACTTCTATACCAACACACAGCACACACACACACCACTAAGAAAAGACAGAAAGGAAACTCCTCAGATCTTGCACATGCTAGGCAAGCACTCGACCACCGACCTACATCCTGAGTCCTCTTTTTCTACACACAGTATATTCTTTTTTAGTTTTGTGTTGTTTTAGTTTGACACAGGGTTTTAAGCAGCTAGACTGGGCTCCAACTCACTGTGTAGCTGAGGATGGCCTTAAACTTCTGAACTTCCTGCTGAAGGAAAACTGAGTAGATCTGCATTGCTTTTCTTTGCCGTTTCACACCTTTATAAGGTGTAGCAGCTATGTTATACTCTGAACCACTGAGGCATGGGACTCACCCCACAGGACCAGCTTCCACTTTAAATGACTCTGACTTTACCCACTGTGGTCATCGAATAAACAATATAAAACAGCAAAAGTGTTCTGTATTAGAATGTAATACCCTAACCCCTTAAATACAGCAGACAGACTTTGGAATGACTGAGGACCTGCCCCAGACACTGTTCCTGACACCCAGGGACCTGCCCCAGAGACTGTATCCTTCTAAAAGGTTAGGATTAGTTGCTAGGTAATAGTTGTTATTGGTATTAGTAGGTGCAGCTGTTAGGTAACTGGGGTTGTAGTCATTCTTAGGGTTCGTAGTTAGGTAACTGTTCATGTTTGCTGTAAGTGCATATAGTTAATAAACATATATTGGATAATTAAAAGATTAGCCTTCATTCTATTTAAGAGCAGCATAAAGAAAGCATCTTACTGATTTATACTGCATGCTTTTCCATCGGCAGATCTCCTCACTCTTCAAAGCACAAGGAGCTGCTACTTCTGACTGAGCCCAGCATTTCAAAATTGGGAACTCTGAAAAAAAGAGGGAAAAACAAGATGTCAGAAAATTTGTATTTTAAGGTTATAGCTTGTCTTGCATTTCACCAAGAATCACTCATGCTGGGATCTGAGAACACCTCAACACAAAATGTAGATGGCTTGGACTCATCTATCACAGGCTGGTACGCTGGTGTCCTTTCTTATGTGGATGCCGAAGAGATATGAAATTGCAGTGGTGATCACAGAATTGAAGCATGTTTTGTTAACAAATTCCATTAAAAATGTAATGTTACCTTTTTTGAAGTATCACCTCAGCGGGGGGAAAAAAGGCCTATCGTTTCAAAAACCTGATCTGAAGTGTCTGAACTGTATTCAGAAAAGGGAACACGCCGGGCGTGGTGGCGCCCACCTTTAATCCCAGCACTTGGAGGCCGAGGCAGGTGGGTCAAGCGAACACATCTCCAGTACATAGCCTGGTAAATTTTCAAATCAAGCATCGCCACGAAGAACACTCAGACCGAACAAGTGGTATCAGGGTTCGGTGTTCTCTCAGGAGAAACACTTCTTTAAAGTTTATTTAGGGTAAGTAATGGTGTCGGAACAGAAAACATGACTGGACAAAGAGAGCGAACAGAGTGAAAGAGCCTTTAATGCTCGTATCAGGAAAGGAATAAGAGAGACAATGTAAGATTGAAAATTCCCTCCTGACAGTTACTAGCAACAATGGTGTTAGCATCTTTAAGTAGTCCACATTTAGAGACTAGGAGAATCAACTAAAAAAAAGGCCTCAATTCTGAGGCATTATGAGGAAATAAAGAACAGGATTTTTAGTGTTATTTTGTTGTATGACAACAATTTCATGTAACCTAAACTGGCCTTCACTAAATGGTCCAGAATGCCTTCAAACTGTTGATCCTTCCTGTTGGGCCTATAGTGCCTGTCCAAGCCAGACTCGATTTTGGAGACCTGTCTCAAAAATGCGGAAGTCCAGACACTTCTGGACTATATTATTCTGGTGTTAGCCCTGCCTGACTGCAGCCACGCTCATTTAGTTTATTGGCCCTCTCTATACCTTATCTCTTACTTCACCACCTATGTAGCGTCACACTATCCCTTCACCCAGCCCCTTTTTCCTACCCTATAAAAGAAACTGCCTGTAACGATAAAAATGAGGTCCTGCCTCGATGTGTCTCCACGGAGTGAGGGCTGGCTTGGGGAGAGACCCAGCACCTTCATCTCAGCTATCAGAGGCCTGGGATTATGGTTATTCACCACCAAGTCCAACAAAAACAGTTTTGTAATTTACCCAAATCTCCACATGAAAACAGAACTACAGAGTAAGTCCCAAAGTTCATGAAGAAAATCTACAACCAATGAACAAGTACCACGCAAACACAGCACAAAACCATCAAAGCCCTGTGAGCCAGTTGTAAAAGCAGAAAGCAGGGACTGGACTCTGAAGTTGAGAGCATTTGCTCTTTTTAGAGGGACCCAGGTTCAGTTCCCAGCACCTATATGGTAGCTCACAACCACCATAGGCATGTACTTGGTGTATATACATACATGCAGGCAAACATGCATGCATGAAATAAATCTAAAAACAGAACAGAATGTAGCAAAGGAGATGCAGATCACTATGAAAAGGAGACACCACCAGAGTATAGCAAATCAAGACTGTCGAGGCTAGGCTGTGAGCTACAAAGCAAGTTTAAGGCAAGAATGGCCTACACAGGAAGATCCTATCTCATTCTCTTCCCCTGAAGAGAGAAATGATCAGATATTACATGTCTACTCATAAAAGAACACAATATTATCTATGGTCTTGCCAAAGAAACCAGACATGAACAAATATGATCCTATCTCTGGGGTCATCAGCTAATTCCAGGAAATAGTTACATGAGTGCTATCAGAAAAGCCTGAAATGCGTGAGACCTTCAGGTCAATGGGCCTTCCAAAAGAGTTTCAAAGAAAACAGAGACACACAAGGGCAGTGATGGTGCACAGCTTCAATCCCAATACTCAGGAGGCAAAGGCAAGCAGATCCCTGAGTTCCAGGACAGCCAGGGCTATACAGAGAAACCCTGTCTGGAAAACACTACAGGGGAGGGGGTAGGAGAAGAATCATGCCTAATAAGAACTGAGGGTTGGGAACGGAGACAAGGTTCAGAAGTTAAGAGCACGTCTTGCTCTTCAGAGCACCCAAGTTTGGTTCCCAGTATGCATGGTAGGTGGCTCACAACTGCCTTTAACTACAGCTCCGGGGGATTTGACACCTGCTTCTGCCTCTTTGGGCACTGTATTCACAGGTTCACAGACCACAAATATACACAACATTTAAAAACTCTTAAAATAAAAGAGGAAGGGAGTTAAAGTCAGTAAAGTGAGTTAGTCTTAGAAAGAAAGGAGATTGTAATTGAGACAGAACACATGGAACAGCTGCAAGGGTAGGTGGAAAAGTTCTGTTTCTCTTTTTTAAAAAATTAGAGCAGGGTGGTGGTGCACGCCTTTACTTCCAGCACTTGGGAGGCAGAGACAGGCAGATCTCTGAGTCTGAGGCTAGCCTGGTCTACAGAGTGAGTTCCAGGACAGTCAGTGCAGTTAAACAGGGAAATTCTGTTCCAAAAAAACAAAAAAAAAACAAAAAACAAAAATACATATATATACACATACACATATATATTATGTTGTGTATGTGTGTGTGTGTACACATGTGTACAATGCACACATGCAGAGGTCCAAGAACAATTTTCAGGAGCTGATCTCTCTTCCTGTCATGTGGGTCTTGGTGATCATGCATGCAAGTGGTCAGGCCTTACCTGCTGAGCCATCTTCCAGGCCTATGAAGTTTTATTTCCTGACCTGGGGGTACTTACTGGCATCTATCTGCCTTACAACAATTCTCTAAATCATATGTATGTGTTATTTTTCTATGTTAGTTTAATATTATAACAAAAAGGTTTATAAGGGAAATGTGTTTGCCTTTCCTGTCCTTGACTATGGCCTGCCAGCACACCTTTACTCTTATTTTCAGTCCTCAGAAGACTTTTAACCCTTACCTTGGTCACAGTACATCAATAAATCTGGGTTGCTGACCACAACGATGGTCTCTCCATCTTTCCTATGTGGCCGGTGATAACGATAGTGCACAGGCAAAAAGGCTTGGAAGCAATCGATACACTGTGTATCTTGCCGGGCGTAAATAAGGACTTCCGATTCTTTGGACAAATAGTTGGGAGCTTCTATATTAAAACTTTCTGATACCATCACTGCCTGTTGAAGAGAAAACAAACATTAATTAAGAAAATATGGGGCTGGGCGTGGTGGCGCACACCTTTAATCCCAGCACTCGGGAGGCAGAGGCAGGCGGATCTCTGTGAGTTCGAGGCCAGCCTGGTCTACAAAGCAAGTCCAGGACAGCTAAAGGATATATAGAGAAACCCTGTCTCAAAAAAAAAAAAAAAAAAAAAAAAAAAAGAAAATATGAATGAAGAAAAATAAAAAAGAGAAAAGTAAAATCCAAAGACTGCTCCACAGATAGTCAGATGCACCAAATGTATTCCTGCTATCGGCCATTTCTCATCCTCAGTTGTGCGTAGAAACACAGGATATGATCTATGAATAATAAAAGTAAACTAGGGAACAACTCTTGACAAAAGCTGTTCGACTTGTGTTAGGTTACGACGATTGGTATCATCCCAGCCATTTCCTGTTCTTTGGTGAAGTAAGAAGGTAGTGAGTAAGACAGAGCACCGCAGGCAGGAAGCCAAGCAAAGGGCAGCAACATTCTAGAGTGGGTATAAAATGGAAATGTGAAAAACAACTTTATTTCTGTAGTGCTGGGGCTCAAAACCAGGGCTTTATACACTCCAAGCAAGAGGTCTACCACTGAACAATAGCCACTTCTACCACATCATACACTCCCTCAGGGACAAACTCACACACACACACACACACACACACACACACACACACACACACACACGCACACGCGCACACACACAGACATGTACACACACGCACAGTGTCCAGAGTGTCTCACTGTTTAGTTAAGGCTGGATTTGAACTTACTCTGCATTACCTCTGAACTTGCAATTCTCTTGCCTCACCCTTCCCAGTGCTAAAATTACAGGAATGCACCATCATTCCCACCCGGTTAATGACATTTTTTAAAAACTCCAAGAGATGGTTTCATAGATAAAAGGACTTGCCAAGCAAGTCTGACCATCTGCCTTAAAACTCTGGAATACATAGTGAAAGAAGACAGCTAACTCCAAAAGGTTTCCCACTAGGCTAAAGACATATGGCTCAGTGGTTAAGAGCACGTGCTTCTCTATCTTGCAGACCACTGTTTGAGTCCCAGCATCCACGTTGGATACTCACAAATGCCTGTGAACTCCAGTTCCAAAAGATCTGACACCCCCTTCTTGACTCTGTGGACACCTACCACATGTATACACTCACACAGACAAATATAAAAAGCAATAATAAAAATATAAACAAATCTTTTTTAAAAAGTTGTCCTCTGACCTCTCCATGTGTGGCATGGAACGCACACCTGCACACAACCTTAAATAAACCAGGGGCTAGAAAGTTGGATGGCTCCGTGTTTAATAGCTCTTACAGTTTGGTTCGCAGTGCCCATAAGGGTCAGCTCACAACTGCCTGTAATGCTGGTTCCAGGAGATCTAATCCTTCTTCTGATCTCCATAGGCACCCACACATACATGCATATATCCACACAACACACACACATATGTATATACAATTTAAAAACAAAGCTTTAAAAAAATAAAAATGATGTTTTTAAAACGTCTAAGAGCCTAGCATGGTGGAGCACATCTTTAATCTCAGCACCTGGAAGGCAGAAGCAGGTGGATTTCTATGAGTTCAAGGCTAGCCTGGTCTACATAGTGAGACCCTGTTTCAAAAAACAAACCTAGACAAACAAAAATAAAATGTGTTTAGAACTATTTAAAAATAAATATCCTCAGCCAAGCATGGTGACACAAACCTATAACCCCAGCACTTAAGAAGCGGAGACAAGATTACTACAAGTTCAAAGTTAGCCTGGGCTACACAGTGATCAAATTCCAGGTTCCAGGTCAATATAGACTAGCTGTATCTCAAAAAAAAAGAAAAGAAAAGAAAGAAAGAAAGAAAAAAAGGTATGTATTCTACACTAAAAGTGAAAATACAGAGAAGCAAAGATTTGCTACATTGGAAATCTGCATACACAATGTGTATCCCTGGCTGGCCTGGCTGCAACTCTGTATATACTAGGCTGGTTTCTGACTAACAGATATCATCTGTCTCTGCCTCCTAAGTGTTGGGGATAAAGACATGTGTTCCTATTAACTGACTATTGCTGCATTCTGATATTTGAAAAACTGTAGTATAATAGGAAACAGAATTATTGCAGATATCATAAGAACAATTGGTGAAATTCTGTTATAATGTATTTATTTAGCAATATTCATGTGATTATATAAGGAATATGTATATGGTTGTATGCACATGAGTACACACACACATCCCTATTTACTCCTCCCTTCTCTTTAGATTTTCTATGCAAAGCTCTGATGCACCTCAGAGAAACCATTAATTAGCACTGTCACACACCTTGTCACAGCAAGCATTATAATTGTCCTATTTGGCTGTGACAGCAAGCCCTACATGCCTTTCACGGTTCTTTCTCTCTTACCCACAGGAGTAACAAAGAAACCACCAGCCAATGTCAGGGTTATATGCAGACTTACGATTCACTAAGGTAGCTCAGAAGTGATCACATTAAATCACTGTCTTAGGAAAGATATTTACCAAGCAGCTCAGTCACTACTTCAATACTTTAATGGTCACAAGGGAGCTTATTACTTTAAAGATCATCCTATCTACTGCTAAAAGGGTATTTATTTTCATAAGTAGAAATTTTCTGCACTGGCCTATAACACCAGTTGTTCTTGCTTATGATGTTGCAATAATTCTGTTCCCTATTATACTACAGATTTTTTAGACATCAGAATGCAGCCATCATAGCCAGGTATAGTAGTAACATTTGTCTTTAGCCCCAACACTCAGGAAGCAGAGGCAGATGATCTCTGAGTTAGAAGCCAGTGTGGTCTACACAAAGTTCCAGGACACCTAGAGATACACTTTGTGTATACTGATTTCCCTTAGAATCTTTATTTCTTTTCTTAAACGTTGGTTCTGAGCTTTTTTTCAAAGAATTTATCTTTAACCATATGTAAATGTGCATGTTCGTGTGTGAGCATATGCATGAGAGAACAGGTGTCCATGGAGGCCACAGGCGTCAGATCCTCCAACAGCTGGAGCTTACAGGCTACCAGGAACTATGGATGCTGGAAACTGAAGAGCAGCAGTCACTGTTATCACTAAGCCATTTCTCAGGGCCTCCTCTAGCTCTTCTTAAAGAAGCCTAGCTGAGACCTTTTTGTCTGTTTATGTGTATGTGTGAGCGTGTGCATGTATTATGTATGCGCACTTGCATAGCACACACGTGCTCAGGTGTCAGTCCTTGCCTTCCGACTTGTTTGGGACACTGCAATGGCAGCCTGGATGGTGTGTGGGCTTCTGAGGATCACCTTCAATTCTCCTCCCTCTGCCTCCCTTCTCCCCATGGAAGCACGGGGATTACAGACACTTGCTCTTCAGCACCCGGATTGTACCTGAGTTGTGGGGACTTCAACTCAGGTCGCCAAAACTGTTTGGCAAGTGCTTTCCCCCAATGGACCATCTCTCCAGACCCTTAATTATTTACTTGAGATCTTTCTTTTTTCTTATATAGTCATTTAGTGCTATGAATTTCTTTTTAAGTAGTTTTAGCAGAAACCCACTAATTGTGGTGTATTTTTACTTTACTTTTTTTTAAATGTTTATTTATTACTTAGGTTATATCTCCATCACAGTGTCCTCCTCTTTCCACCCCTCCCAGTCCCGCCCTCTACCCCCATCCATTCCAACCCATTCCTCTGGAGTAGAGTGTCCCTACATATTAGTCCCCTACCCCAGTTCAGCAGTCATATGAGGACCAAGAGCCTCCTCATACACTGGGGACCTACGAGGCAAAACCACTAGGGCAAAGTGTCTCATGGACAGGTAAAAAAGTCTACGTTCCTGTTCCCTTTGGTGCATTGGCTGTAGTATAGTTATTGTGTACTATATGGCTAAAATCTGATTATAAGTGCATCCTTTTTCTTTAATTCATTATTTTTTATTTCCCTTAGATGTATGTTATTAGTTTCCAAATACTTGTGGTCTGGAAGATGTCTCAATGTGTAAAATGCTCACTGAGCACACTTGAGTACTTAAGTCCAGATTTCTACAGCCTACACAGAAGTCAGACACAGTCCTGCATATCTGTAACCCTAAAGCTGGTGAGACATGGGAGGGAGGAGACAGGTGGTTCTGGCCTTGCTAGTCAGCCAGTCTAACCAAGCAACTCCATGCTACAGGTTCAGTGAGAGACCCTGTGGCAGTCTGAATGAGAATAGCCCTCATAGGCGCATATATTTGAAGATTGGTGCCCAGTTGGTAGCTATTTGGGAAGGATCAGGAGGTGTGGCCCTATTGAAGGAGGTGTGTCACAAGGGAGATAGTAGGCTTTTAAGTCTCAAAAGCCTCCACAACCCCAGCGTGCACTCTGCCTCCTGTTGTGGATGAGCTCTCAGCTGCTGCTCCAGCAGCCTGCCATAGACTCTGGAACTGTAACTCAAATTAAACTTTATTTCCTAAGTTGTCTTGGTCACGGTGTTTTATCACAGCAATAGGAAAGCGACTAATACAGACCTGGCCACAAAATGTAAGATGGAGAGAGAGGGAGGAACACATCCTATGTCAACCTGTGGCCTTCATACATGCAGGACAGGTACATGCACAAATGCAAGGACACATGTACACTAAAAAGTAAGGCAAAACCCCCAGTGTGTCTTTCCCATGAACAAGGTGAGCACTGTTTATTAACCCTTCATCTTCTCAGAGGCAGAAAGACACACACACACACACACACACACACACACACACACACACACACGCACTAACTGTCTTGGTCACTAACCTATGAACTATACCATTGAAAAGCATTTAACTACCTCAGTCGAGCTGGCTTAGGGCTGACAACTGTCACTCATTTGTTGAAGAATATGCCTATGCTATTGCAAAAAAGTACCTTAAAAACTTTAACAAAGTTCAAACTACAAAATTGTCTTATCTACCATTTTACCTTAACCCAAATATTAATTTCTCTTTAAAAATTCCCCAACAGCTGTACCTCTGTTATGTTTCTCTCTCGTAATGAAGCCAACTCATATGGATCCACAAAAAGTCCTGTTGGAATGTAATGTTTAATCAAGAGCCGGCAGGTCTGTAAGTCCTCAATGCTTTCTCCAAATTTCACTTTAATTAACAGGTCTCTGTAAGATAAGGTTATTTAAAGTGAATCTCTTTGTTCAGTTATTAAGTAAGATAGATTAACATTACATTCATAATAGCATAGACACTATATTTCAAACTCATGTTCCAAAAGTAGATTATCACGTCAAATGAAATACTTACACAAGAGATGACCCATTACATATTTCATAACTAATGTCATGAACCAAAGCACAGCATTAGTGTGAAAATAGGTGGCGATCAATGGAAAGGAATAAAATCTAAAAGTTGTCATGCATATATTAATACTTCCAAGAAAAGAACCAATATGATTTGGTGGGGAAAGCAATGTCTTTCAACAATGGTACTGACAATGATTACCTATGTAGAAAAAGGCTGATTATTTCATAAACCTCTACAGATTTTAACTAAGGTCTGGAGATGGCTCAGTGGTTAAGTGAGTGCCGCTCTTGTAGAGGGCCTGAGTTCAGTTTCAGCACCTGTGCCAGGTGGCTCACACAGACTGTAACTCTAGCTCCAAGGGATCACACACCTTTCTTCAGGTACCTGCACTCACATACACATTCCCACGGGGACACACTTACCTGCATTCACACTCACATACCCACAGGTATACACACAACTGTACTCACACTCA